>JAMQCK010000013.1:595-240041 GCA_024196135.1 Pleurotus ostreatus/Saccharomyces cerevisiae fusant | reverse complement strand
GCGCAGGCAAGGGAAGGGCGGAAGAGAGCGGGCATGACAGGGAGGGGCACGGCGCGCATGGCAGAATCCCGAACCGCGCGCACAGTGCGGATCTCTCCGTCCACACCCTCCCTCAAAAAAACCACCCTCCCTCGAACCCACTGCCCCTCCCCGCGACCCCTACCCTTCACTCTTCACATATCGAAACCCACAACCAAACGATCAAAAAACCGCAAAAAATCCAAACCGCACTCACCTCCCCCTCTCCTCCTCCCAGCCCCTCGCCACCTCCTGTACCGTCCCCTGCACCCGCTCGACGTCGGATTTGAGCGAGGCCACCTCGTCCCGGAGCGAGTCGAGCGCGTCGTCGACGAGGTCGCGGCGCTGGGGGGTGGGGTTAGTACGATGGAGAGAAGATTCCGTCAGAAAGAAGTTGGATAAAATTCCGTCAGGAAGAAGTTGGATAAGATTCCGTTAGAAAGAAGTTGGATACGATTCCGTTAGAAAAAAGTTGGATAAGTGGGTTTGGCGGCCGGGCAGACACGGTCTCGCCGTTTCCACGCGGCCAGCACCCGCGCCTCCACCAGACGCGCGAAAGCCCTTCGCCCCCACGCGCGCAAGCACCCTCCGTCTCCTCGAAGACCCTCCGCCCTCCTCCCCCCCCTTTCTCTCGCCTCCCGCCTGCCCTTTCTCTCGCCTCCCACCCACCCCCCACGCGCGCGAAAGCCCTGCGTTTGCTCTGCAGGCGCGCGAGCACCCCCACCCCCACCCCCAACGCGCTAACCCCCCTCGTTTCCCCGAAGCAAGGGAGGGGGGTCCTCGTCTCCTCGGGACACGAGAGGGGGCTCCTCGTCTCCTCGAAACACGAGAGGGGGGTCCTTCGCCTCCCCAAAACACGAGAGCGATCGCCTCGCCGCCTCCCGCCCTCCCTCTCCCAGAATCAGCCCCCCCTCGAAGGCTTGTCGCCTCCCTCCTCCACCCCTTCCACCCCACATTCGCCCCTCCCCCCTTTTTCCTCGCCCCTGCTCCCCCCCTTTTTCCTCGCCCCTGCTCCCCCCCTGCCCCCTCGTCCCGCCCTTCCCCCCCTCGCCCCCCCGGCCCTTTCTCTCGCCTCCCCCCACCCACACGCGCGCGACCGCCCTCCGCCTCCTCAAAGACCCTCCGTCTCCTCAAAGACCCTCCGTCTCCCCGAAACGCGAGAGCGCGTCCACTCGATGAGAGGGGAAGGAGCGCGTCCACTCGATGAGAGGGGAAGGAGCGCGTCCACTCGATGAGAGGGGAAGGAGCGCGTCCACTCGGTGAGCGGGGGAAGGAGCGCGTCCACTCGATGAGAGGGAGAAAGGAGGCCCCCTCCCGTCTCCTCCCACCCAACCCCTTCCCTCCTCACTCGCCCCCCACCCCCCTCTCCTATCACCACTCCCATCACCATCTTCCCCCTTCCCCCCCTTCGCCCACTCTCCAACCCTTCCCCCATTACCACCACAAGTATAAAAAAAACCACTCCCCACTCTCCCCACATGAAAAAAAACCCAACCCTCTCCCCATATAAAAATAAAGACACCCAAACCTCACCTTCTCCCCCCTCACACTCGTCCTCCAGCTCTCCCCCAATATCAGCGCCGCAGCGACCGCGAACAGGAACCCCTCCGCTATGGCGTTCGCCCCGTTCTCGATCGCGCGCGTTTCGGAGAGGGGGCGGACGGGGACTGATGCTTTCTTCTTGTTAGTATCTGCGCTCAATGCGGGTGGAGGGAAGGGGCGACGAGAGTGATGGAAGACAGAGGCGACGAGGGATGGAAGACAGAGGCGACGAGGGATGGAAGACAGAGGCGACGAGGGATGGAAGACAGAGGCGACGAGGGATAGAGGAATAGCCGTACGTGTAGCACCGAGGATGTTGGTGCGCAGGCGCATCTCGGTGCGGTGCATGCGCTGGGCGAGGCCGACGCAGATGCGGCGGAAGGAGGGGTGCTGCTTGACCTGGGCCTTGATCTGGTTGGCGATCGGTTTGGCGAGGGTCTGGGGTGGGGGGTGAGTATGCGTGTGGGGGTGGGAGGGGGTGAGTGAGGGTAGGAGGGGAAGGTGGAAGGTGGGAGGGAGAGTGAGCACGCGTGGGGGCGAGTGAGGGGCGAGCATGCGTGGGCGCGGGTGAGGGAGGAGGGACGCTGAGGGGAGGACACGCACGCGTATGAGCAGCGTCCCGATCTTTGCGGTGGCCATGGATGAGGCGGCAGATGGGTGGTTGAGGGTGGATTAGATAGCTTGCGGCGCGTGCGTTGGAGGCGCACGGTAGGCCTATCGAGAGCGCTGGGCTGCATGTATGGGTTAGCAGCGCGTACGAGCGCGAGAGCACGGATACGCACCAGCAGACCCAGCAAAGGACGCGCGTGCGAGGCAGGCCTAGCAGCGCGTATGAGATGCGTGTACGAGCGGGTGCGTGTACAAGGATCGAGCGCGTGTACTAGGACCGAGTGCGCGTACTGGGATGGAAGGAAGGGTTATGTGTGGGCGGACAGACAGTGCAGCGTCGAGCGGGTTACTTTCAGAAGCGTAAATGTAGTCAAGGACAGACAGACAGACAGACAGCCGACGCGCTTCGACGGCGGGACTCGGCGCGATGATCGTCGTTGCCGGCCTGCCGCGCCAGCGGGGTCGGCTTGGTCGGACCGAAGATGACAGATGACGTAGGCAATCAGCGGGTCCTGGGACCCGACTGCCAGGACGCGTCGGTGCGCGTAGGGCTACCTCTACTGTCTGATAGATCGCTGTCAGACTGCCGCCTGAATACCGTCCGCCGTCCTAGTAGTAGCACGCGCGCCTTTATCCTCGTACGCGCGCTCATTCCTTGTACGCACGGCTGAACCTCCGAGTCGCACGCACGAACCCTCAATATACTCTTCTCCCTCTTCCTCCCCTCATGGACAGTGCTCCCTCTTTGGCCCCGGCTCTCCCCAAACCTTTCGCAAACAGAACCAAGGCTCAGGTCGAGCGGTGTGTATACCTTCTTCCCCTTCGTATTCCTTCCCCTCATCTTCATCTACTTCCGCCCTTTCTGTCTACTTCTCTCTTGCCCCACCTCTATTCTATGCCCCCGTCGCGTCTCTATTCTATGCCCCTCCCGCGCTTCGTAACCTCCCCTTTCGACCTCACTCCCCCTTCGCCATCTCTCCCCCCTCCTCCTCACCTAAATTATCCTACGCTCGACGTCCCGCGCCCCTCCCCCTTCCTCCACCCCGCCACTAAGAGAGGAATCCTGGCCGCACGCTGCGCTGTGAGCGCAGCTGGGTCCTCCGGATCCTCGTTTCTGCGTAGGCGCCGTGCATGCGAGACCGATTAGGGCGACGGCCCGATGAGTTCAGTGGAGGCGACGCCTCGACGGCGTCGTCGGGGGCGATCTGTCGAGGGCGCCGTTGGGAGCGACGCGCAGCCGATGTCGTCGGTAGAGGTACGACGCGTAGCCGATGTCGTTGGCGGAGGTACGACGCTAACGCCGGAACAAAAACAAGGCCGCATCGCTTCTGAGCACTTTCGACGCTCCAGAGCCTTATGGATGTCAGCATCTGCAATGCGACGTGAACGACAACACTGGCGCTAGATCCTCGACAACATTCAGGCGACCTGTGCAGCGACGCAGGGGCGCCCTGGACGACAACGCGGACTAACGTATATTCAAGCCATGGGTGCGTTGAGCACACGCTGCTTCAATCTCCCTGGCCGCACTATATCGATTCTCCTCAGGCTCCCTGCGACGGCGCATTCCAGGACCAGGTGGAACGCACCTAGGGTCAGGCCAACTTTATGTTGGAAAGAGGCAAAAATTTGGAAGGTCAGTACTATTCGCACCGACCGGTCAGTGCGAAGGGATCTTGCTTCCGTCTCTACTTCTTGCATTGATGACCGGACGTTTGCTTTGTATTTGCCTCCGCTCCCTCATGCTGCGTCGTCGGGTCTTTTGCGCTCCTTCCGCCGCTTTGTCCTACGTACGTCCGCCTATGGGAAGTTCACAATGGCCCCCCGTCTCTTTGGGAGTATGCATGCTCCTGCCCCCGACGAGAGGCATAAAAGAGTCCTGCATGTCGAGAGGTCCCATGCATCCTCCGGGTCTGGCGACCTGCATCCCACCGAAGTGACGATTGGCATCCTTCTTGTCGCCGTGCACAAAAGTCGCAGCGTTGCTCTATAAAATGCTGCACATCGCACTCGGAATGTCCGCATCTCGGAGAAACTCTACATCTCTAAACCCCTGCGCCTCATCGCTCTCGGTAACCACAGGAAACTACAAGACGATGACCCCATTTTTCGTGCGTACAACTTGTCCTTCTCATCCCTGTACGCCTTCACCTCCACAACTATCTCTCTGACACTCTCCCACTCCTTGCTCTATTCCCCATCCCTCTCCCATTCCACAAGTGTGACCCGAACACGTGCTCGGAATCGAACTAGTACCCGAAGCGGAACAATCGAACGCGATGCGTCTTGTCTTCGCCCATTTTGGTGTGTTCGCCAGTCTTCGCTCGATTTGGTGTTCGCCAGTCTTGGCTCAATTGTGAATCCAAGTCGTCCCCGAGCGCGGGCTTAGAGATCTGACCGCGGCCAGCGACCGTGACGTTGACGGCGACCGTGACGTTGACGACGACGACCGACGAGCCCCATGAGACAGTCCTTGTCGGCTGAAACTCATCACTCTCGCCGAGTTCTGCGCCTACGCCACACTTCCTGCCTCGCCGGCGCTTGCAAATGAGTCAACATGCTTGGGGCAAATGAGTCAACATGCGTGGGGCAAATGGGTAACGCGCACTGGCAGTCTACACGAGGAAGAACCGGAAAAGCAAGGAATACGCGGAGCAAGGAGCGGATGCGCCACACTTCCGAGACTAAGCCGATACCTTGGAAAGCCGTACGCCACACTTCGAAAGGTACGTCGAAATCTGTATATGAGATCCATGTCACCGTGGTCATTGATCCCGATATGGGCAAGATCAGCATTGTCGCGTTGTACTTGGTTTCTTTATGAAGAACCGGCAAAAATACCTCGAGGCCATGAGGAGTTTGGAAGAACTTCAGCGATATGTATGGGATCGGAAGACTTTCCTACTGATGAGGTCAGAACTCCGCGACGATGCCAGCCATGCGCGGACCCGTCTACACGAGGGTGGACGGGGTGAGAGCGCCAGAACAGTGCATTGAGCGCCTAAATGAGCGATACCTGCCCGACCGAGTGGTGATCAGATTGACACCCAGGCGTGCCGCATGTTGGCGCCGGGCGTGCCGCATTTTGGCGCCGGGCGTGCAGCATACGAGAAGCACACCGGTACGCGACCCCTTCCTTGCTTTGAGCTGTTGTACTGACTGGGATTATATAGCTGGGCGCTCTCCTTCGGGCGCGCTGTCTTTTTTGCCTTCGGGCGCGCTGTCATTACTGCTGCGCATTTCTGCCCGCTCGCACGTCTGCGCGCTCGTACGTTTGCGTTTCTGGCCTTCTACTTCAAAGCACGCCGCTCGCCTTCAAAGTACGCCGCGCGCCTACACGCTCGTCAGGTCTTCCCCCCTCGCGTATCCCGGACGTCTCTCTCGCGTATCCCGGACGTCTCTCTCGCGTATCCCGGACGTCTCCCTCGCGTATCCCGGGCGTGCGTCCCTCAGTACTCGTGATCGCGCCAGGAGCACCCGTGATCGCGCCAGGCTCACCCGTTTGTAGACTTGACATCGCCCGCAGCCTGAGAACGCATCAGCCTCGTCCACCGGCGTACTTCCTCGTCAGCCTCGTCCACCGTACTTCCTCGTCAGCCTCGTTCTCCCTACTTCCTCGTCAGCCGCAAACAGAATCCCTTCTGTATCACCATGGACCTCTTTGTGCGCTCTCAAACTAGCGAGCGCCGCATCACGCCCAACGAGCGCCGCACCATGCACAGCGAGCGTCGCATTAGATATGACCACAAGCGCGGCACTCAACCGGACGACACCCTCCGCATCCCCTCCTGGCACGCCTCCGATCATCCATCGTTATCCTTGGACTACTCAGTGACGTCCCGCATCCCCTCCTCAGGGCACGCCTCTTACCACTCGTCGACCTCCCCGGTCATATACCACAACTGTCGCTGCTCTTCTACATGTCCGTTAAGCGGACCCTCCGCCTCTCGCGGAGGCAATCATTCTACCTGCCGAGGAGGTGACCACACTTACTATCGAGGAGGTGACCACACTTCCTGTCGAGGAGGTGACCACCCTGCCTGTCGAGGAGGTGACCACCCTGCCTGTCCACCATGCCGTCGACCACTAACTTAAACATACGGCACCCCGTCCGACCAGCTCCGCCGCGCGAACCACCATCACCGCGGTTCGACGTTCTCCTTTCATGGTGATTATGTCTCAACCTCTAACGCATACCATCATTTGTTGTTCAGCGCCTCTTCCTCCGAAGCCCCGCTTCTCCCGTCCTCCGGCGCCTCACGCCCCGAGCTCACCTACCATATTTCGAGCAGAGATCGGAGGTACTTTTGCAGGACACTATCAGGCGCCTGGCGCGCTCCTTAGTTCCTGGTCGCCCTCACTACTTAGACCCCGGGCGTGCTCGCTCCTCAGACTTTGGTCGTGTTGTCAAACGCGTTGCTGGATCCCTAGATCCTCGTCGCCTCCGCTCCTTGAGCAAGCCCGCCCTCGAGGACCTCGTCCGTCGGGAGATGAAGCTGCTCAAGCCGGACCTGGCGAGGAGGCGCTCGGGTCTCAGTATCAGGGGCGCCTCGAGCGCCATAGAGTTGGAGGGCTCGAGCGCGATTGACTCGGAGGGCTCGAGCGCGACCGAGGATCTCCGCGCGGCGGGAGCCTCAAGCGAGACGGAAGACTTGAGGGAGATGGGAGACTCGACCGCCAGAGAAGAGCCGACCGCAAGAGGAAACGTAGCCGGTCCAGCTAGTCATTCCCTAACTCGCTCGTCGCCGAACTGCGACGAGTATTCTGCCCACCTCAACGAGTATTCTGAGCCCCACGACTGGCCCGCATGGGAGGGCGGCGGCCATGGCGAGCCCGCGGGCGGCGTTGCCCGGGATGTTAGGGACTTTGGCGAGGATTATGGTGGCCTCGACAGTGCGAAAGGCGCTCTCGACTATGTCTCTGGCGGCGCTCCAAAACTCGACAATCCTAGCGGCTTCGAAGTCCATGCTGGCGGCTCTGTCAACGACCCTAGCTCCCTCATCGACGACGACAACGCCAGCACGATCTCGCTGCTCAACGGCGAGCCCCTCGCTGGCTCCAATATTAGCTCGCACGCAAGTAGAACTTTCTCGCACTCGTCAAGGAGAGCTTGCTCGGGCTCGTCAAGGAGAGCTTTCTCGGGCTCGTCAAGCATGCCGTACTCGCACTCGTCAAGCAGGATCGAGGTCTGGATTGCAGAAGTAATCGGATCTCATCGAGGCGCTCGTGAGAATCCACCGCACTATCAGGGCGCGAGAGGAAATCCCTCTCGAGGTGCGTCAAAGCACGTGGCTTGGGACGTTGGGAAGTGCGAGGGGTCGTCGATGTCGGGGCGCAAGACGTCCTCAACGTCGGGCGCAAGACGTCCTCAACGTCGGGGCGCAAGAAGTCCTCAACATCGCAGCCCAAGGTTCTGTCGACGCCGAGGAATCCGGAGCAGCCGACGTCGAAGGGGAAAGAGCGGACCATTCCGAAAGCCGTCGCGGCGCAAGGAATTGCTCTGCCACGCTGATCAAACGATTAAGAGCACCTGGTAAGGAGATACAGGCTTTTTCATCGGCTTTCAGTGGCGGGACAACGGGGGATCAGGTAACGAATGACACTAACGAACGAGGCGCTTGAAAAGGACCATTGCGCCGTCTACATACATATATACACGCTGTCCAATCTTCTTACGCGCTTGTCAGACCTCCTTACTTCCATCACGCCGATGTCACTGTGTTGCGCGAGAGGCGAGCACGCAACTTGTGGGCGCGTGTATGCCTCTGTTTACCTGGAGGTGTGGGAACTTCTCGAAATGGAACAATTGCGCTGGTGCTTCTTGGTTCCGCCCATTTCCCGGCGCTCGCCGCATTCTTCTGAAGATGCTCGCGTGGCCGTCTCTCGCTGCCTCTGCATCTGGAGTCCCCTTAACTGCACTATCATCGGACGGCGGTCTCGTATAGTAGTCAGCTAGTTCGTCAGCTTCAACGCGGGCGCTCTTCAGCCAGCAGCTCCAGCACGCACTCAGCATGAGAAGCAGTCTCGAAAAGGTATTGCTTGTTAGCCTATTGTATCCTTAAGAATGCACGTCGCGTAGTGGGCGCACAAAGAAGCAGAATTCTCTACGCCCTATAGTCGGAAGTCGACTTGTCTACCTACTAGTATAGACTCGCTGATCCGAATGCGGGAGGAAGCCCGCGAGCACAACAATAGGGTCGTTCAAACTTGGCGGGTTTTCGCAAACAAGAAAAAATTGGTTCTTTCGAACAGAGCTTTTGGCGCGGGATTCGGCCTTTTCGAAGGCTTTTTCGCGAGAAAAGAAGGAATGCGATTATTCTGCACAGAGGTTTGAACACAGAGGAAGGACGGGTGGCTGTGTTGAACAGGATTCTCGCCTGTTTTCCCCGCCAAACGGTACCTTTTTCAGAGTTTTCCTCTTGCGAACAGGAAAAAATACGAAAACGCGAAACGAGCTTTGAGGGACCCTAATGGCCAGCGTTTCAGAATTTGTGTCGTGCGAACAGAGCGTGCTTCAAAGAGGTGCGCGGACCTGCCATTCCATCCTGCTATTGTACTCACCGGCACATATAGAGGAGCGCGCGCGATGCAAATGAGTCCAAATGCCAGTGATATACTACTACTCTCCCGATCTCGCTGCAACGCTGTACGAGCTAGCTCGAAATATGGCACATATCGACTCCGTCTCGATACACTCGGCACGGTCCGAGTCGCGCTTGCGCCTCCCTCGCTTGCACCTTCCTCGCTTGCGCCTCCCTCGCGTACAGTTCCCTTCTCTTAGCAATCGGCGCAGCGAAGCTCGGCGCGCCGCAAATTCTCGCAGGCGCACGTCGGGTTCCCCGCGTACTCGATCGCGGCGCTTCTATCGGTGGCTTGACGGCATCGCGGACGGATTCAGCCGCCGTCTCGGGACGTTGGAGCACGCCTTGCTACATCGAGCTCAGAGGAGCGGCAGCCGTCCCGCGTCAGTTCCTCGCGGGCGTACTGGAAGGTCGAACCCCCATAGGAGGGCGCGTAGCGGAGGCTCTCGGGTTTCTGATGATCATAACGAACGCGCTGGCCGCGAGGAAGAGCAGACGGAGGCTACCGCTGGGCCATCAAATCCTCGGCAACCTTCGCCACGAAGTCTTGAGAAGTCGTTGCCACGAACTCCTGAGCATTCACCCCCACCATCCCCAGCGCCTCAGCCCTCGCAGGATATGCAGCCACCGCGCGAAGAGTCATTGTCGCCGACGACTGAGCCACTGTCGCCAACGACTGAGCCACTGTCGCCAACGACTGAGCCACTGTCGCCGACGACTGAGCAACTGTCGCCGACGACTGAGCCACTGTCGCCGACGACCCAGCATGAACACCCACAGCCTTCGAGCTCTACCTTCGCCCCCGAAGTACCTCTAAACAATGATGCGACGGCCGATAGTACCAATTTATCTACCAAGAACGCCACTGATCCTCCCCTGAATCCAAAGCCGTCTTACGCAACCATGAACTCCACCCAAATCTCTCACGACTTTACTCCCCAGACGGACTCGACGAAGTTAACGACACCATCGGGCGCTCCGCAGAAGCTCCCGCCTGGGAATGCTCAATCACCCTCTTCCCTTCATGCGTCTGGCTCTGAGTCTGCTCGGAATACGCTACATCGCCCGACATCCAGATTATTCCATACTCCCGCGCCCGCTCATCCATCGCCCCTGCGAGACTATACCACCAATGCCGACCTGAACCCTGTAGACGAAGAGGTGGAGGGTGTCGAGGCAGATCTCAAGGCGAAGCAGCGACCGACTGCTTCCAAGTCGCATCCGGAAGTTCCGACGTCTCCGCGCGCAAAGGCCTCGCAGCCTGCGCCTTCGGGATCATCATCTCAAACACCTTGTAAGCCCTTCAGTGCCGCTCGTATCGACAACATGCTTACTAACCCTCCTTCGTGGACTAAAGGTCGTCCGCATTCCTCGCAGGCTCGTGACTCTGGATCGCTACTCAACTTTGGAACGCACTCGCCGTCCGTGCCAGCCGAACCAAACAAGCCGGCTGTTTCCACTGGCACGCCGTCACTACGCACGGGGATGAGCTCGACTTCCAAGGCCGAGAAAAGGGATCCAGTGCATCACGAAAGGGGACAGAGGATGAATTCACCTTCGCCATCCGTCAGTGCGCCCGCTCCCTCCCGCGACCCACCTTCCGCGCCGCAGGCTTCGGCCTCGTCCGCGCATAATCCATCGACCAGTCGAGCCGCAACGCCTTCTGGCTCGCTAGCTACACCGCAACCCCCACCTCCAACGGCGCCTACGGATGGCGCTGCGCCTTCTCCCGTGCATCTAGATGGACATTCACACTCTCGGTCCTACAGCGTCGAAAGTCTGGGATCGACGAGCAGCACCTTGTGTGGCGATCGCTCCGTGCATAGCGCCCACATACCCCAGCTTCAGGAAGTCAGTACGGAGCCGCGCGTTCTCAAACTATGTGAAGTACCCCAAGGGTTCCAGGAAACTCTCAGGCATGCAGAGCACGCCGCGCGCGAAGCGGTCGAGGTGAGCTTGCACCGGCAATCCAGGTCGTCGACGATTTGGTCTAATCTGTTCCGCTTCAGCGAATGCCAGAATCGTCGCCTTCCGGGCATGCATATGACTACGCGACAAGACTTGCGGCGCTGGATGCCGTCGCCCAGTGTATACATCATACGCGTCAAGTCCTGCAGAGGTTTAGAAGGATCGAGGTGACCGAGAACACGCCTAGGGCCCGCGAGGATGCAGATCACTATAAGGAAGGCTTGATGTCTATGAAGACGTGCGTGCATTGATATTATTCTCTTCGTTGAAGTCCTAAATCAGACGCCCTTGCATAGAACTTGTGCAGCGCTCGTCGGCATACTGAGCGAAGGCCAGGACGCCGCCTTGACCTGCGTCCTTGCCCAACTTTGCCGCTCAAAAGAGAGGATCGCGCGCTGCGCGAAGAAGATCATGGTACGCCATTCTCGTTATCTCACATGTAACCCATAGATTGATATTCGACCAGAAAGCCACCCTCGCCCTTTCCAAGCATGCTCTGCGCGAGCAGTTCGAGGGCATGAAGCGGGTACGAGCGGAGTACGATGAACGGAAGGCGCAGTACAATGCGGAGATACAGGTTATGAGGCAGGAGCGCGACGGTCTGCGTGAGATGCGCATGATGTTTTTAAGCGAAGTGGTCAGGGCGTCTGTAAGGGCGTAGGGAATGATTCGATGGACTCCTTGTAGCGGGTCTGCAATGGAGCAACGCCCTATCCGATAGAAAGATTGGCGGAAGTAATATATGTGAGATGCATTGTCATATTTGTACCTAATTGCGATAATAACATGGCTGCTATACCGAACTTCTGCTCTTCGTAGAAAATCCCGCAAGCGTGTGGGTGTATATGTGTCTTTACTCGTCGCGTGCGCGAGGTCGATTGTCCCGAAACGGGAAGTTGATGCTCCCTTGTTCTCGCCTCCTTTGTGGCAGTGTCGAGTACTCCGCATGCTTTCGCAATGGCCATCGGGATGAATGCTTGTGGTAGTCGACTGCCTCTCCGCTGACACTCTTGTCGCGCAAGTGAATGGACTCGCGTTGTATATTCTTGGTCTGTTCGATGCTGCGCACTCCTTGCTGAAAAAGCATGTTGTTTATCTCTCTGACACGGTGCATGGTCTCTAGTCTCACCCGCCGATGAATTCGCGTGTCCTACACAGAGTTTGGAGATCTCTCGATGTCCTGCGCAGCGACTCCATCCGACCTCCATGGTCGCGCTCGCGTATAGCCGTCCTTGCTGAGTGCAGGTCGTCATCTCAAAAAAAACAACATGTAGCGCCAAGATTCCGGATATGTGGCGCGGCGCTTTGCTTTGATCCGCGCCTTGCAGGCAGGGGCCCAAATGGGTATGTCTGTCACTGGGTATGTCGTTAACAGTCATGTTTGTGTTCTCCAGTCTTATGTCGCGCGTCGGGGCCGTGGCAACATATAAAGAGCGCTTGTCGGTCTCCATTCTCCCTCGTTGACTTGCACACAGCCCCAGAGCGATCTCGTCGACACCCTCGCCACCGCTATCCAGCTTCACTACTTCTCCTTCGCGATGTTGGCTCCTCAGACTCCCGTTACCCCCTCGCGCCACAGCCCGGTTCCTCCGGAGCTTCTCTCCGAGCATGAGCAGGCTCTGGCCTCGCAGGGCAAGCGTCTCATTGCGCCACTGCTGGAGCAGCGGCGCGACGCGGACCGCAAGATGCTCGAAGAGCGTGAGCGCGAGGCCCAGCTCCTCGCCGTTGTCGACCGCATCCCCGCAGTCCCCAACGTCAACAAGCCACTCCCGCTCTTCCCGAAGTGCACCAGCATACACCGCACCTCTACATTCTACTCGTACCAGGACGCGCTCAAGGAACGCGAGCGCCAGGAGGAGCGTGCCAGGGTGCGGAACCTCAGCTCCTCGAGCCTGGGGCGCAGCACGCCCGCACTGACGCGCTCCTCGACGTCGAGCTCGCGCCCCGTCCCCAGCCGCTCGAACTCGGGGCACTCGTTCACGACGTCGTCGCGCCCGTGCACGCCGGGCCCGGCCACTCCCTCGCGCTCCAGCCCGACCACGCCGTCGCGCAAGACGCGCCCCGCTGGGCCGCCCAATGCGCTGTTCAGGTACACCGACGAGGAGGCGTTCCATCCGAACGTCAATATGTACATGCGCGGCCCCCACGCGCGCTCGTGTGGCAATTTGTTCGAGCCGCCACCGAACCCGCGGTTCCAGACGCGGCATGTGACTTTCTCGGTGCCCTGCTTGCACAGCCAGCCGAAGCCCGTTGAGGTGAGTGGATGATAGATGGTCATATTTGGCGCTGCATACTAACATGATTCATAGAAGCCCTCCCTTGTTCGGCGCCTGACGAACAGGATCCGCACGATCAGCGGCCTCCGCAAGAGCAAGAAGGTTCCCAAGCACAACTAAATCCATCTTGACCCTCCAGACGCATACGACCCTTCTAATGCATCCCTAACATCCCTGCGTCTCTGACCTGGTCGCCTCACTGACCACACTGTATCTATAGCGCGCCCATTGCCTGACCGTAGCCGTCCCACACTCCCTACTGTATATTATCTTGGTAGATCGAATTCCGTACCACGCTCCTTCATTTTGTTCGTTAATTTATTTCAGAAAAACCCCACCGGCGTGTCTGGAGATCTTCTGAGGGCCCCAAGAAACTAGTCATGATCATTGAGCCCCAATATTGCGATGACGAGCTCTATGCACATAATTAGTATTGGGTGGTATCACGATTCTGCACGACGTCTCTTGGAGGACACGTCCTGGGCACGTAAGTCCCGTGACGCGAATGTGCTTTCCGCGATGGCCCAGCTGATCCTGCAACTATGGCCATGAAAAATTGAAGAGACTGCATATATGTGGCTTGGATCTGGCTATAACCACAGTTGAAGCGACAAACTTGCTTGGCTGTTCGATTTCACGGATACGAGCACTATGATGGGCGTGCATGGGTCCAATTCCACGTTGTTCTGGCGATTGCCGAGGGACGGAATCTGACGTACTCTCAACGACGCGCCGCGTTTTCCCTCTTCATCCCGTTCTCCTTCATCATGTCGCAGTGGGGCCAGGGTCAGCCCGGATACCAGTATCCCATGCAAACTGGGTACAATCCGGGCATGAATCCCCAGTTCCAAGCGAATCAACCCCCACAATTCCAGCAGAATCCGCAGTTCCAGCAGCCTCAGCAGACGGGCTACACTGGCGGCATCCTGCCCCAGCAGACGGGCTTCCCGCAGCAGCAGCAGCGTCTCGCGCCTCAGCCAACGGGGTACCAAGGCGGGCTGCAAGCCCAGCCGACGGGATACCAGGGCGCGCTTCAGGCGCAGCCCACGGGCTATCAGGGCAGCGCGCTCGGGCATCGTGCGGCGCCGCCGCCTCCGCCCGTACCTCCCATTCCATCCCAGTTCCAGAATCAGACTAGCCAGCTGGGCGTCGGGCAGCCGAACCGCTTCCTCAACACGACACCTCTCGCTGCACAGCCGACAGGCTTCCCCGGGCTCAGCGCGCAACCGACGGGCTTCCAAGGACTGTCTGCGCAACCCACGGGCTTCCAGGCGGCGCGCCCGCTCGTCCCGCAGGCGACGGGCTTCGTCGACCCGCGCCTGCAGATGATGTCGAGCACGTTCATGCCGCTCAACCCGTCCGTGCCGTACGGCGCAGGCGGCGCGCCTCAGCTACCTTCTCAGTCGATCGACGGCTCGAACTTGCAGCAGTCCTTCCAGCAGTATAACCAGGAGCAGCGAGGAACAGCCGCGCCCAAGGTCCCCTGGGCGCTCAGCAAGGCGGAGAAAAAGCAGTACGACCAGATCTTCCGCGCTTGGGATACGGGCAACACAGGCTTTATCAACGGCCAGACCGCGCTCGAGGTCTTTGGCCAGAGTGGGCTGTCGAAGGAGGAGCTCGGGAGGATATGGTGCGTGCATCGTAACTCGTATCCTACGCCTCCTGATCAACCACACGTAGGGCTCTCGCCGATGTTGACGATCGTGGAAAGCTCAATATCGCAGAATTCCACGTCGCGATGGGGTTGATCTACCGAAGTGCGTGCCATGATACTGCCTGGCGACTCGCGCTGACGCGTTATAGGACTCAACGGCAACCCTATCCCTGATACGCTTCCTCCCGAACTCGTGCCACCGTCGGCAAAGGACCTTGACACGTCCGTCAACTTCCTCAAGGATGTTCTCAAGAACGAGACGCGTTCGACTTCTGCGCTCGATGGTCCTGACTCGCGTCTCAAGCAGCGCTCTCTTCACAGCAACTCCTCCGCCTTCGCGGATAGGGACGCGACTGTCTACCGCCACACCGAGTCCGAGTCTCCCGCCGGCGGCTTCTACCAGCCCCGCAACCGCCACGTCGACCGCGACGCCATCCGCTCCAGCTCCCAGCGCGACAGCCCCTCCGCCGACCTCGACGACATGAAGCGCACGCTCAACCGCACGCAGCAGATGCTCGACCGCAGCTCCGAGAAGAACCAGGAGGACATGCTGCTCGACGAGGAGATGGAGGACCTCAAGCACAAGGTCAAGCGCCTGAACGAGGACCTCGAGTACGCGAGCCGCGGCGTGCGCACGCAGAAGAAGGACGAGGAGCGCCGGCGGCTCGAGCGCGAGCTCATGGTGCTTATGCATGAGGAGATCCCGGAGCTGGAGCGCAGGATCAAGGACCGCGATGAACGCAAGGAGCGGGAGAAGCGGGAGTGGATCCGCAATAGGGATCGCGCCAACCAGGGTTCGGGCAGGTATCGGGACCGCGACGACAGCTATGGGCGCGACTATGAGTCCCGGCCGTACTCCCGTGGCGCCAACCGTGACTACGAGCCGCGTCCATATTCCCGAGGCGGCGATCGTGACTATGAACCTCGTCCATACTCGCGCGGTGGGGGTGACTACGAGTCTCGTCCGTACTCCCGGGGCCCCGACTACGATCGCGAGCGCCCGTACTCTCGCGGCGGCTACCGTCGCTCGCCTTCACCACCTCGCGAGACCGATCGTGCCGCCCCGCCGCCTCCCGCTGCTGAGCCGGCAGGTCTCAAGGCCCCGCCTGCCGCGCCGAAACCGCCGACGTCCCCAGCGCCGGCGCTGAAGAACATGACGCCCGAGGAGCGACGCGCACACGCGCAGGCTGAGGCGCAGAAGCGCATCCAGGCGAGAATGGCCGCGCTCGGTGTTACCGCGCCGTCGACCTCTGCCTCTCCGGCCCTTGACACCTCTGTCGAAGACCGTCTGCAGAAGGAGAAGCAGGAAGCAGAGGAGAAGGCGAAGGCAGCCGAGGCTGAGGCTGCAGAACGCGAGCGCGTTCGCAGGGAAAGGCTTGAGAACGAGAAGGCCTTGCGAGATGGCAGGGACACGCCTGCCAGCGCGACCGTGACCTCGCCAGCTTCAGCTGCTCCCGCGCCGCCGACGCCGACCACGCTGTCGGGTGGCAAGGCACCTCCCCCGCCTGCGCCCAGGCGAGGCCCGGCGCCGCCACCACCAGCGAAGAGGGGTGCGCCCAAACCACAAGCGGCACCCGCAGCGCGCGCTCCGCCACCGCCAGCCGCGCCTCCTGCACCTGCTGTCCCAGAGGTCGATCCCGAAGAGGAAGCCCTGCGCCAGAAGGAGGAGGCGGCTCGCAAGAAGCGCGAGGAGCGTGAGCGGCGCCTGCGCGAGCTGGAGGAGCAAGAGCGATTGGAGGAACAGCGGTACGAAGAGAGGATGCGGAAGCTGAAGGAGGAGGCCGAGGCAAAGAGGAAGGCTGAGGAGGCGAAGGCGGCGGCGCCTGCTGCGACGAGTCCGCCACCCGCTCCTCCTGCGCCTCCTGCACCCGCGGCTCCGACGCCTGCGTCGCCGCCAGCAGCGGAGAAGTCTACCAACCCCTTCAGTCGCCTTATGCAGGGTGGCGGTGCGCCGCCCGCCGCGCCTCCGGTGGCCAATGGCGCTGCGAGCACGAACCCCTGGAGTCGGCCAGCGGCTGCGTCACCAGCTGCCCCCGCCGCGCCCACTCCACCTGCATTCACGCCAGCGCCACCACGAAGCCCCGCACCGACGTCCAGCCCAGCTCCGCCCGCGGTCAAGACGACCTACATGACTGTCCCCGCGGACGACGACAGCGATTGGGACGAAGTCAAGGAGAAGACGGACGACGAGGACAGCAGCGACGACGACTTTGCGGACCGGAACGTGCGGAAGAACATCGCGCAGTCGTTGTTCGGAAACGTGCTGCCGCGGTCGCCGAGTGTGCCGCCAAGCGGGGGGTCGACGCCGGTTACCGCTCACCCGCCAGCGTCGATCGCGTCGCCTCCTCCCGCGCCGCCTGCTCCTCCAGCAGCACCTCCTGCACCACCGGCTCCTGCCGCGCCTCCTGCACCGGCCGCCAACGGAGGTGCACCGCCTCCACCTCCGCCGCCGCCCGGCCCTCCCGCGCCTCCTCCGCCACCCATGGCTGCTCCCGTCGCCGCGCCTCCTGCCGGTGGTGCGGGCCGCGGCGCTCTTCTGGCGTCCATCCAGAGCGGCGCGCGTCTCCGTAAGGTGCAGACCGTCGACAAGAGTGGCCCGCAGGTCTCTGGTCAGGTGCTCGGCGACACTGCGCCTCCGCCACACATCAGCGCTGCCCCGCGCATGCCGTCGCCGCCGGCCCCTCCCGCGCCTGCCCCGCCGGCGCCTGAGCCGGAGCCAATGCAGCGCGACAACTCAAACCGCCAGAGCGTGGACTGGTACGCGGGTTTGGCTGCCGATGTGGGTACCCCGCAGGTCGACAAGATGCCGTCTTTCGCGGAGGAGCAAGAGGAGCCGGCGAGCGTGCCGGATATCCAGGTGCATGATGCTGCGCCGTCGGGTGCTCCGGACCCACTTGCGGACATCGACAAGTCGACGGAGTTGCGCGTGCGGACGTTGTACCCATTCGAGGGTGATGGGCCAGATGATCTTTGTGAGTTTTCATATCCACGTTGTTGAAGTCGCAATTGACAAGGCTCAATATAGCTTTCGGGGAGAACTTGATTCTGAAGGCCAATCCATCCAAGACTGGTGGCGATTGGTGGTACGGTACCTTGGTTCGGGATGGCAAGGCAGGCCTGTTCCCCAAGACATACGTTGCGGAGTTCACTTCCTGTATGTTCATTTTTCTCGTCTGACGCGTCGGTACTAACAAAGCTCCAGTCAAAGCGAAAGCTAACTACGATTATACCGGCGGCAGCGAAGACGAGCTGCCCTTCGCGGCAGGCGACGAAATCGACATCATAGACAGAAGCGACGAGGAGTGGTGGAAGACGGAGAAGAATGGCGTGGTATTCATCGTGCCCGCCGCGTATTTCGAAGAAGTGCAGGGTTAGTGTCCTTTTAATCTTACATTCGTCCGTCCTTCCTTTTTGTTTACGCGTTGGCATGCATAGGCTAAAGTCTTTCTTTTTGGTATTCGATGTACATGCCTTAAAACTTTACTCCCATTGGAATGGATGTCGTTCGTTGCCTTTAGACGGATCTGTCAGCGATCCTCCTTCGGCGAGTGCCCTGCCTGAGCCGACGCAAGCTGATCATACCCCTTCGATCACCACGACTGAAGCTCCAGCCGACGCGTCTGGACCTGCTGCTCCAACAGCACAGACCGAAGAGGTCGAGTGGGACTCAAGCGGCGAGTCCGATGCCGATTCGACAGACTACTTCTCCCTTGAAGATAGCGACGAAGAGGAAGAGACCTCTGACACTAAGGAAGACCGTGCTGCAAGAGAGGCGGAGCGGCAAAGGGTGCTTGAAGCGGCTGGCTTGGTCGTCCAACGCGACAAGCCCCCGCCGCCACGCCCTCCGCGTCGCAAGAGATCGGTCAAGCAGCGACGCCCCGCCCCGGCAGCGCCGAAGCGCGCGTCAGTTCTCTCAGTCACGTCCGACAAGGACCTGCCTACGCTGCCAACGGAGTCCACGGCGCCTATCAGTCGACCTATGCGCCTCGACGACGCCTACGAGCGTTATGAGGAGTTCAAGAGTAAGAATAGGATGTCGATGTCGTCGATGTCTGATGTGCCCTCCTCGCCGACGTCGGCGTCGATAACGCCTGGTGCGGTTTCGCCTGCGCCGAGTATCGCCAGAGATGACTCGACGAGGAGCCATTCGCGCTTCCTCAGCCATATCCTGGGCCGCAGCAAGACGCCTGACCGCATTATGCCCGTGATATCGGGGCCCATTCTGCAGACGCCTGAGGTACCCGACCGACCAAACAGTCCCGCTTTCGGATCTGTGAGTACTTAGACAAGGTTCGTTAGGCTCGCGCTAATCATCAATACTCAGTCTTGGGCGAGTCTCGTGGACAAGACGGCGCTGGATGGCATCCCGCCGCACGAGCGGAAGAGGCAAGAGGCCATCTTCGAGCTCATCGCGACAGAGAGCGCCTATGTGCACGACTTGCAGCTCATTGTCGAGGTGCCTGTCTTTGAATACTGCACCGTTGTCTGCGACTAACCTACCCGGTTCTATAAGGTGTTCTACCAGAGTATGTTACCTCTACTTGACACTAAAGCAATCACCGTTGTCTTCGCGAATGTGGAAGACCTGTTGCTGGTCAACACAGTACGTTTGTTCAGTCATCGGCATTGCTCATCTTCTGACACCCTTCCGCTAGACCTTCATGAGCTCGCTTGAGCAACGACAAAAGGAATGCCGCCTGTATGTCGATCGCATAGGCGACATCCTAGATACCCATATGTCGAATATGGCGGCGTACATGGTCAGTGTAAGACGTATCGCTTGCCGCGAGATACTGACTGGCGTACAGGAGTACTGTGTCAACCAGTCGAACGCCATCAAGGTCCTGCAGACGCTGAGGGAGGGTAACCCTCAACTGGCGGAGCACTTGCAGGTCAGCTCCTATATCGCTCATCGCTGGTCGCCCAACTCATCGTTCGTCTCAGCGCTTGCGCGACACAGAACCAGCCTGTCGAAATCTTGACTTGTCTAGCTATCTTCTGTCCCCGAGTAAGCAGCGCTCTTCCTTTCCCTCTCAACCCTCGCGATCTAAGCTCCGAACCTAGTGCAACGCATCACCCGCTACCCCCTCCTCCTCCGCCAAGTCCTCCACTATACCGAGCCAAACACCGACGAGCACCGCTCTATCGACCGTGCTGTACACGTCGCTGAGAAGATCCTCAATCACATCAACGAGACCATCCGCGAGCAAGAAGGGCGGGAGAAGCTGCGAATGCTGTCGGAGCATCTGTGGATTGGGCAGGGGTGCGTATTAGTCCTCCCGATGCTCCGCAGCTTTCCGAGCCTCTCGGTGTGCTGATTTGCTAACCACCACCCTCACAGCCGCCTCGACCTCACCGCGCCCACCCGGCACATGGGCACGCGCCGGCTGCTCAAAGAGGGCTTCCTCATGAAAGCGAAGAGTGGGCGCCGGCTGTACGGCGTGCTCTGCTCGGACATCATGGTGCTCACGGACGAGCACATGAAGACGCTCTATCGGATGGTGAGCTTGTTTGTTCTTCCTTTTTGCTTCTTCTTCCTGAATTGCTCACTTTGCTGCCTTGCTTGCTGCGAACGCGCGCTAACCCATCCCCCTCTCACCCCTAGCCAATACCCGTCGCCGAAGCCACCGTAAAGGCAATGCCGAGCTCGAAGGGTGCGTACCTTTTCACTCTCAGTCTCTCAGCCTCACCCTCTCCGACCACGCAAGACCTAACCCCGCTCCCCTCAGACGACGGCGCGTTCCAGATCAGCCTGCCATATCCGCGCGGCGGCGACACGATCGCGCTGCGTGCAGGCTCCTTGAAGGAGTGCCAACGTGAGTGCGCTTCTAATCCGGATATCGGCGAGTGGTTGACCTGATGGCTTTGCAGAATGGATCGACGCGATCGAGCTCGCTACACTGCGGGCGCGGGATGCGGAGAAGCGTGCTTTGCGCCGGATTCAGACGCACTGATCGCTAGCTGCCTTCGACTCCGCCAATCTCTCTTCGACTTGATCGGCATACCCATCTTCAACTTTCTTGGCTTCCAACAATCCTCCCGAATCCTGCGGACTGCTCGGACAGGTATCGCATCTTGGTCGTAACATATCATTAAGGGCGTTATGTATGCTGGAGACTGGAGGTGTACAGTTATCGGGGAAATTTGCGCCCCCGGTGTGTGGGAGCGCTCGCCCCTGCCATGGGGAGTCTTGCTCCCCTCTATATATACAGTAAGTATTCGCGTGCGATGCAACACACACTCATTATAGTACACGGACACTGCGCGAGAGCGTTGCGAAGTTGCTGGAGAACGACAAAGCTACGCAAAAGCGGCAAGGTTGCAGGGACAGCATCGAAAGCAAGACGAGTGGCAAGCCTAGTTGTGGGTGGCGAGCCGGGTATGGTTGGGGAGGGGTGTATCGCAAGGGTTTAGAGGTTGATGTCGTGGGACATGGCCATCATCGACTGTATGTGCTTGAGCCCGATGACTGAGTGCTCATAGAATCAGAGCGGGTGGGTTGGGCTCGACCATGAGGGCTGGGAGAGAGGTCAGTATCTGGACTGAGTAGCGCCTCGGTGGCGGAACTCACAGCGACGCGAGGTGCGGACCCTGCAACATGACGGAGGCCGATTGCAGCCCCGACTGCCGCCCTGGAGTACAGGCGACGACAACGTGGCTATTCTTCGGCTTCGCAGGCGCGCCCGGGTTCGAAGGGAACGTTGGCGAAGTGGGTGAATCCATCGTGCCACGAGGCTCGGTTTTGTTCTTGACGTCGCGGGGACGGGGGGACCTGATCTCAGGCGCGGGCGGCGCCGCAGGGTATCTCGAACGAGTGACGGAGATGGGCAAAGGAACAGAAGATCGCGCGCGCCACCGCATCTTATAGATACGCGAGATTTGCATCCGATGCCTTGTGGCGAGGCATGGCCCAAATGAAAGGCGGACGCGCCTCGAGTGGCATCATGTGGGCCGCCGTTCCATTGTTTGTTGGTGTGCTCTCCGTTGTGCGGTCAATAATGCAGCCCCGTGCTATGAGAGCGGAGCTGATAATCAGCGATGGGCTGTCATAATACCGACGATTGCAGGCTGGAATACGTACAAGTCTGCGGATTGACAGGACATCTACCGTAGCACTATACGCGCCTTCGGTGTTCTTGTCGTCGTTTGTCCAGTTCAAAAGAGGGTGCAAGGGCTGGGCTTCATCCCATATAATATAACCATATACTGGGCATAAAGTTTGTTGATGGAGGCAGAACGAGAGTAGTAGCGACATGGATTTTAGCACTATTGTTTCCAAAAAGGGAAACAAACCTGTGCCTGACGGACCACGTGTGCTACCACATGGTTGGCCGCCGGCTTCGCGCGGCTACGTCACATTCACATCCTTCGCGGAGGCAAACGAGGGATCCTCAGCCCACGCACTGACAGCGGAAGCACAATGTAAGCAAGTCCTTGAGCAAACATGAGAAGGTCAACTTATTGTACAAGGCCTATTGTACTTGCCATCGATATCTGCCTTCTGAGCGGTTGAGATGCTCCTGGGTGTCAAGCAGATGTGCTTCAACGATGCTTCTGACATTGAGTCGCGGAATGACCGCACGAGAACGACTACAATAAGTATGGGCTACAATAAGCGTCCGGAATGGCTGGGTATGCGAGACGGAAATGATGATGGTGATGGTGGGGAGATGCGAAGAGTCAGTCAGAGACGGTATCAAGGTCAGGGTGGTGGCTACACGGATTAAGTCGACGGCGAATGGCCGCAACGAAAATACAATAAGCGATAAAGAAACACGTAACCGGGGAAAGCAAGCTGACAACAGGACTGGTGAATAGTGTGGGAAGTCCAAGGTGGCGAAGCGTGCGAAGGGGCAACGATGGGAAAGATTGGCGCGCAAGTCCAGCCTAGAAGCGCCGCGGAATGGAGCCCGTCGCCCGCCACACGAGGTCCGAGCGCAGGTGCCTGCCCGGTGCTCAGACGAGCAGAGCCCGCGCTCAGCAGCGGCGCACGCGCTTCTTCGACGGCCGGTTTCCGCCGTCCTCGCGGCGCATCACGGCCTTCTTGCACGCCTCCTCCTCGTCGAGGAGCGCCATCTGGCGGTCGCGCTCCGCGGTGACGATCTCAATGAAGTCTTCGAGCGTCATGCGGGCGACCTCCTCGGCGCGCTCGGCGTACGCCTTGATCACGTCGCTCGGATGGCGCGCGTGGGAGGGGAGGACCTTCTCGACGCGGCGGGGCTTGCCCTTGGGCGTGCGCTGCTGGCGGTTGTTGTTGAACCAGACCTTGATCTGGGAGTACTCCCTACGTAGCTCGTCAGAACATGCACCGATCCAAGCAAACATGATCACTCACCGACCAAGCACGAGCGCCAGCGCAGCGATCCACGGCGGGTGCGCGTACGGCGTGTACGTCGAGAAGACGAGCTCCAGAACGTTGCTCTGCAGCGTGTTCACGGGCGAGTTGCTCACCGCGCTAATGTTCTGCGCGCCCTCGAGCAGCTGATCGCGCAGCGCGGCCTGTTGAGCGTCGGGCTCGGCTTGCAGACTGGACCCCGTGGCCCTCGTCCTCCCCTTCATCGACACGCGCTGGCTCTGGGAGGCGTCTGCAAGACGGCGAGAGCGTGTGCGGGGACCGTCGGCGCGGCGTGGCGGCGAGGGTGAGGGTGATCGGCGCGGTGCATGTGATCGGAGGCGCGGGGCAGGCGCGGCGGGCGGCGGGGTGCCCGAGGACACAGAGGACCCGCCGGGGAAGGTCGAAGGGAACGAGGCCAGGCTCGACGTCTCCGCAGAGGACTCCCGCCAGAGCGCGACGTCGAGCAGGAACCCGACGCCGCCCTTGACGGGATCGGACAAAACCTCGGTGGCGAACATAGCGGACTTGGATGACGATGAGGACTCGGATACGGGAGGACGATGAGGAGGAGGGAGAAGTCCAGCACGGTGCTATGCACTCGCACAACGCAAAAGAAAGAGGGGGGATCGGTGAAGGAATGTGGTGTCGGCCGCGTATTTAAGGGCAAGTCCTATTGTCTGCCCCGGCGCCGCGAACGGAAGCCCTTGTTGTTGTCAGAAGAGAGAACAGGCAGAGCGGTGGGAGCCCGACCGTCGCGACACGCCGGCCTGATAAGGCGCGGCGCCCACGCCCGAGATGGGAGTACAACGGGACGCGCATGCACGGAAGGCGCTTGCCCCGCGCGGATGGTTATAACGAAAGCGGAAGGAGCGCGGACAAGGCGCGCCATATCGGGATAGCGCTTTGTGGCGTCCGAAGCTGATGAGGGCGCGGTGGGTCAGGGCGGGCGCGGTCGAAACATGAAGAAGTACGGCAGGGCTCCGAGAAGACGCGGAGGTATGTAATTGTACAGGCTGGTATGCGGCGCAGGGTAGATGAGTACAACAGGGCAAAGAACAATAGCACTACATATTGGGTCGAATCCGATCGAATGAGCATCTGGAGCGGCGAGCTTGGGGGGAATGGCTGGGAAGGACAGGGGGAGAGTGGGTTCATGCCTAACGGCTTACATCCCGAACAACTTGTTCAGGAAGCCCTTCGCCGCTGGCACCTCCTCATCTTCGAAAGCAACATTCACGCCCCCATTAGTCGTCCTGATGATGGCCTCGTCAAGAACTATCCCATCCTTTCCGGCTCCATTGCCCATTCCGATCATGCACTTCGTCTCCCTCTGGCCCTCCTGTACATCCCGCGCCGAACGAACGATGCCGTCCGACAGCTTCACGCGTCCGTTCGTCGTGGACGCGGTAAGCGGTCCGACGAAGGAGCGCGGCAAGATGAGCGTCACGGCGCCGTTGGTCGTATGCTCCGCAAGATAGAGCGGTGTCCGCTTGTAGCGTTCAGGTGCATGCTGATAATTCGTGTCAGAATGGAGCTCTACGCAGATCGCTGGTATGTACATACCACCGTCAGCTTCACCGCCCCATTCGTTGTCTTCAGATCCATCTTCGTCTTCTGTGCCATGTCCCTCGCCGCATGAGCGACAACAGTCACTTCTGCGGCGATCCGGCCATTCGTCGACTGAATGTACACATCAGACGTGGGCTGTGCTACTCCTGGTAGACTGGGCAGGGTCGGGTCGATCGCCCAGGTGCCGGTTATCGTATTGTTCCTCCTCGTCACCGAGACGAATTTGCTCGGCGGGAGGAATGAGGAGGCAGGGCTGGATGTGGATGAAGAGGGTGCAGCGGTGTAAGAAGGCATTCGATGAGGAGCAGCCGTGGAGGGGCCATCGGGTGTGGGTGTGTACGGTGGCGGGAGAGGCTACGATGGCTTTCGTCAGTCGCTGCAGCGCAATTGAACAACGCATGCGTACCTCTTCGCTATCCTCGGGCGCTTGCTTAGAATCCACCTGTGCACGCATGACCGTCACATCGGGCTGCACCTCCGGGAGCGGCTTGCTGTCGTCCACGATGAGCATGATGTCTCTAGTCCGATTCTGTGCGACGTCGATGAGGATGTCGTTCTCTGCCCTTTGAGTACGAGCGCGAGAGGGTAAGGTCAGTGACTCTCAAAGTCTTCTCTTATATCAGTGAGTCAAGCTGCGCGTCGCTGCGGGAGGCGATGGACGCAGGTCAGAAGGCGGTCAAATGAATGTGAGTGGCGGTGTCGGTCTCAGGAACGCTATGAATACGCGAGCGCTGGCGCCCTCGAGGCTCGGGACGCAGCTGACAGCGTACACAGGTCGACCGTCGACTCTCGGTCTTCGATAGACGGAGGGGCTAGACAGATCTTGATTGCGGTACTGCCAGTGGTCGGCGCGGATTGGGCGCGGAGATGGATACCTCTTGCTGCTGCGGGGTTGGGGACGGCGACCTCTTCCGTGACATACGTGCGGTCCTTGCACGAAGATCTGAGCTACATAGTGATTCCCAGGAAGTACGGCGACGATCGTATGTTCGGCGCAGGGTCTTGTGAATGGGTGGGAACATGGAAACGGCTGGCAAGGACTTCCTTTTTGGGCGACAATGAGCGGCTTGATCGGAAGACGCCGATGCTTGTTCTGCCGCAAGCGCCCAGAGTACGGTATCTGAGCGGCAGCGGAGGGCATCGCCGTCATGATAACATCCTGAACGCGTGACTGTAGCGGTTGGGCTGACGACACAGAGCAACACCAAAGTAGGACCAACGATGGTTCCATTATTTGTCCCTTAGGACCAGCTCAGACGGGTATCGTGCAATCGTAAGCGGATGCGTGCTGTATTATAAGAGCGTACGTGAGAGAGATACAGAAAACGAAAGGGAAATAGGAAGAATCCAACGTCCGACCATGCCTATGAGTATACAATGTCTGCAGCTCCCCTCCTCATCACCACACACCCTTCTCTGCCTTCACTACCCAATCACACACCCGCTCTCCTGCAGCGGACACAACGCTTGCCACCACCACCCCGTAGCCTGCGCCTCGCCTGTCGCCTTGACCTTGATCGGTCCACCTTTCCGCCTCACCTCGATCGTCAACTCCTTCTCCCCATCCGCCGGCACGTCGTACCACCACCGCAGCGTCTGCCCCTCCACCGCCCAGCGGCCCTCACTCACGACAACATCGACGTCGATCAGCCCGTCCTCGCCAAGTAGCGCGGTAAGCTCATTCGCAGAGAGCGAGCTCCGAGAGCTGCGTTTTGAGAGCGTGGGCGTGGACTTCCCGCTAGGTTGCAAGCTGGTGGGGACGAGGGTGGGCGCGGCGGGCGAGGACTGGTTCGTCGACTCCGGTCGTTGGATGTCGAGCGACGATACCGTCTTGATCTCCGGCAGGGACGGCGCGACGGTGGTAACCGCCGACTGAGGCTCCGGTATTTGGTCGCGCTCTTGCTCCTGCTCTGCGCTGTTCTTCGCACTCTGCCCGTGTCCTATGACCGTCGACGCATTCCTCGAGTCCGCTGGGTAGCCGCCCGCTCTCGACGCCTCCACCCACCGCGGCGCCGCGTAGTGCACCAACGGCAAGAAGATCTCCGTCGCAACCTCCTCTTCCGCCCCTTCCGCGTCGCTTTCTGTTCTTCTCCTCGGCCTGTCTGCAGCGCTGACGCGTACGGACACCTTGAGCTCGGCCTTGCCGATGTCGAACTCGATGCTGGTAGCGCGACCGACGACCTTCTCCGGGAATGGGCGCGCAAAGGCCCGTACAGCACGCGCGCCGTCGGTGAGGAAGGCGTACGGGTTCGCCGGGCCCTTGCCGCCGCAACTCCTGCTACCGCCGTTCAACGTCGCGAGCGTCAAACTCGAGGCTGCCGGCCCGCCCTTCGCCTCCTCCCCTCCCCGCAGGTCGTCCTCGCTCCACAAGCTCAGGTCCTCCATATTCCACCCATCGCCCCAGTCGTGGCACGAGTCCGGGCAGTACGTCCAGATGGTGAAGTTCAGCCCGTTTGAGCCGTCCGCGGCGTTCAAGCTGGCATCGAGCGCGCGCTCCTGCCTCGAATAGTCGCCGCGATACTTCCCATTATCCGTCCACCCATACGCGCGCTTGTTATCCATATCGAACGGCGTGCCGATCTCGCCAATTAGCGTCGGATACGCCGCGCCGAGCGTGAGCGCGTCCGCCTTGAGCATCTCGAGCTGGTCACGCAGCGACTTGCGTATCGCGCGCTCGCCGATCTTCACCGCCTGCAGCGTGTTCGAGTACTTCCCCCTCAACAAGCCCAGCGCATCCGCGTTGAACCAGTTCCAGTGGCGCGTCACCAGCGTCAGGCCGTCGTAGTAGTGCGCCGAGTACGCCGCGCGCCCCTTCAGCACGTCCTCCCCGATCTCCGGCGGCTCCGCGAACACGGGCGGCTCGATGAAGAGGATGGCCTCGGGCTGCGACTGCCGGATGCGCGCGGCGAAGGCCTCGAAGTGCGGCCGCCAGTAGTCTGCGACGAACTCGATGTCCTCGCCCGTGCCGGGGAGGGCGCGGAAGTAGTCCGGGCGGAGGACGAAGCCCGTGTCGACGTCCCATACGCCGTGTTGGGCCCACGGACAGGTACCGAGTGCCCACCCAGGATCTCGCCGCCAGCCCCAGCGCGGGTGCACGCCGTCAGGCTCGGTAGAGGGATCTGCCCATAGGATGGTGCCCTTCGGGTCGATGGTGGTCGTGCCGTCCTTGCTGGGTCCGAGTGCGCCGAAGGACCAGTGGTCGACCGTCTGCGCCTTGCCCATGCCGAGGCGCAAGCTCTGCGCGGGTGTCGGGTACGTGCCCTTCTTGAGCGTCGAGCCCTGCTTGTCCGGATTCGCGTTCAGGTCCGCCCATCCGCACAAGCCCTCGAACGGCTCGTTCATACTGTCCCATCCGAGCACGCACACGTCCGCAAGGTCTCCCGCGTCGCGTATGTGGTCCGCCATGGCGCCCATCGCAGCGATGTAGTGCTCCTGCAGCCAGTCCTGTATATTCTTGCCGTCGATGATGCATCGTGGCGCGAAGTCGCGGCCAGCGAAGAAGAGGGTGAAGATAGTTTGCGAGAGGAGTCGGCCGTAGTTGGTCGACCAGATCATCGCGGGGAGGGAGGCGGGGTCGGGCGCGTCGGGGTCTGGGTATTGTGCATGTATGAGGGCGGCTTGAGTAGCGTGTATTGCGCGCGGGTTGATGCCAATGGCGGGCAGCGTCCAATACGGCGCGCCTGAGCCACCAGAGAATCGTGACCACTGCAATATAGTTAGCGAGGTGAATGTACAACCGCCGTTCAGAGTCACGAAAGACCGTTCCCATGCGGCACGAGCTCATGCACCCGTCAAGCCCCGCCGTTAGCGGGGAGAGGAGGGAAGGAATGGATGTCCTCAAGGGCTCGAGGGGGCTGGTGTTGGAGAGGGATGGATTGACGAGAAGATAATGAATGCCAAGTGCACGTCATGGGGGGCCTGAGAGCGCGATAGGACTTCATGATTCCGAACTTCGCTGCATTGAGCTCCCTCTTCCGAAATGACACTCACCACGTCCTGATGCGGGTCCATGAAGACCTTAAAGCCGTGCTCCTTGCATTTCCGCAATACGCGGACGGTGTAGTCCATGTACTCCTCGTCGTACTTTCCACTGCGCAGCATTAGCCCGATCGCCAAGGACTACGGACAATACACGCACGGTCCCTCATGCTCTATCGCTTCCCAGGTAACGGGAAACCGTAGCATGTTGAAGCCCCATCCTCGTAATCTCGCGAGATGTTCGTCCGCGCTCCCATCGTCGATGTCGAGTGGTCGTCCGACAAAGCTGAGGCCCCCACGCTCCGCAGCTTCCCAGAAGTCGTCCAGGATGTATGAGGGTTGTTGCACAGGCGCCTTGGACGACCCTGATAAGTTCACTCCTCGTAGTAATAATGTTCGTCCGTGCCCATCGACGAAGGAGGCGTCAACGGTGTGCACAAGGTGGGATGGCGCAGGCGCGCCTGTCGCTGGCGAGGCACTTGGTATCTGTGGCATGATTGTCGGTGTCCGAAGCACTGATAACCGCCTAGTCGTCGTCAATGATAATATATGCGTCGCCGTCGCTCGTCGCAGCGAGCAGATGGTGGTGGCGGACAAGCGGGGTATAAGTGGTACGACGTCGATGATCGCGGTTTCCCCGCGCGTGCGCTGTGGCGCTGGCGGCATCACCGGTCCGGCGCGCAATTCGCCGAGGTGGCACAATCATAAAATCCAGTTCCGCCTTGGCCAAGCCGAGAGGCGGAACTTTGAGCATGGGATGAGACGAGTATCAGACTAGGTACCCGGCAGGAGTAAGAGCGTGAGTGCCATTGACAATAGCCATAGCAGACAAAGGAGAAGTACGACGTTAGCTCCGTGTCCTAAAATTCACCAAGGCCGTGCGAGGTGGCTATACTACGCAGGTCGCCAAGTTACCCTCGCTTATTCGGCTGGGGCTTTCCATGGCCTACAACCGAACACGCTCATCAAGATGACCCCGTCGGTAGCCAGCGAGAGAGTACAATGACAAGTAGGTAAGCAGTGACCGCAGTCAACCACGAATGGAGAAAAAAATCAAAACTCAGGCTGTATACGCATAGTACGCTAGCCCAGCTACACCCGCTAAATCTATCGCCTTGCCGCAGCGCAAAGTGTATACAATGTTGCATATGGAAGAACACGATGTCTAGGGCTCCCGAGGGCGATAGACATGTACAGATCATTGCGTTCTGCAACCCATATCAGAACGTTGCTGCGACAGGCAAACGAAAGGTTGCTTACTGGCACTCGACCGGCTCCTTCTTCCCCGAATTCCTCCACCTGACTGACCTGGCACGCGCTGCCCGAGCGTCCTTCCACGTCTGCGACTCGTACTTGACGTGCACACGACCGCAAGGCGCGACAACCTCCGCTACGTCCTTCCCAAGCTGATGGTGACGTCCCGTAGGTCGGATGTCGCACAAGACCTCGTAGTCGGTGGCCTGGACGGATAACGATGCGTCGCGGACCTCCTTGGAAATCATGGGGGCGTCCTTCGCCCTAAAGACCTTGGTCCCCGTGACGGACGAGTTGTTTCTCTTGGAAAGCTGCTTGACGTGCAACTGGCCGTGAAACGTGCGTGGCAGAAAGAGGACGATGTCGCGGCCATGCAAACTTTCCATCTTGAGCAAGAGAGGAGAGTGATAATAGGCCTCCGGACGGCGCTGTAGACCTTTGCTGTTAGTCACAATCGCGACAAGAGGAAGAGAAACGCACCAGACGCAGCCTTATCGAGCCAAGCTCGGAGCGCAAACACATCGATATCGCCCCGACGCCCCACAGAGTATGTTCTTCTACTTGCGCAGTGACATCTATATTCGCCTTTCCTGTCGTCTGCAGCGAAAGCACTTCGTGCGTCTTCGAAGAAGCTCTATCATGGCCGTGAATGTCGGGACACAGCAGATAAGAGCCGACGATGTCCTTGGAAGACTCCATAGTGAAGTCCTTCTGCGCCCGCTTAGGCATGCCGCGCCACGAGAACTGCGTGAAGATATCCGTCATAGCCGCGCGCGAAGAGGTCGTTAAGAGATGGTAGGAAGGAGGAGAGGACAGACGCTTATTGGGAGAGCGAGCACTTATAAGCATCGTCCCCCTGCGCCGCAAAGACGCCGCTGGCTGCTAGCCCGCGGCCTCGTGCGCCACTTATCCGGAATGAGAGCGGGTATTGCTGCGAGCCTTGCAAGTGATCCTCTGCACAGTGGGGCGCACGAGAGGTCTGTAGTGTACTCGAGGGCGTCCCGCAGATTCCATTTGCGAATCAAATTCAATAGAACAGTCGGACTGGCAGCTGGAGAGTGTGCCTTCGAGGTAGAAGCTTTTGCACTCACGCTATCATAGACGCCAATTGAAGGAATGCAGAAGAATTGGGGAGGCCTCGATGGATAACGAGGAAGACGGGCATTCAGAACGGTTCATGACGAAGACAGAAAGCAAGCCACGTCCCGGCTATTGCCGGACAAAATCAATTTCCATTCCCGATTTCTACCCTAAACAGGAACAATGGGAACAATGATCGTGTTCCAGACCACCACCGTCGTACACCTCGCTCTTGAGCGCTGATGCTACTCATCATGTCTATCATCGTCGCATACAACGGCTGAGCGCGCGAGGAGATGGCGACGCGTCCCCGCCGCGATGTTGGCATGCCGTGCGCGCCGCGTCAGCCTCCGGCCTCCGTTTCGGACGGGGGCTGATTGGCTAGAGCAGCTAGGGAGTTTGAGAGGCAGATGGGCTATATAGCGCTCGCTGGTCCTCTCGATCGAACACAATATCCTCCCAATCTCCCCTGCAATACCCCATCCCCATCCCCAGCAGCAACATGCACGTTATCCTTACCGGCGCCACGGGCACGATTGGCCTCCCCGTCCTCCACCGCTGCCTCGAGACACCGTCCATCACGCGCGTTTCTGTTCTGTCCCGCCGGCCTATGGAGATTCCCACAGGCTACGGTGGGCGCACGTACGACGCCAGCAAGGCGGAGGTGATTGTGCACAACGACTTCACCCAGTACGACGCGGGACTACTAGAGAAGCTCAAGGGCGCGCGCGCAGTGATTTGGGCGCAGGGCGTACCGCAGAGCGATGTCAAGAAAGAGTGCGTACTTGCTTCGAGGGAAAGCAGGAGAGGATGTTGACATTCGTACCTAGCGAATACATCCGCATCACCTACGACTCCCCCATGGCCGCCGCGAAAGCCTTCGCGCCCCTCGCCGGACCCAACGACCCTTTCACCTTCGTCCACGTCTCCGGCGAGGGCGCCGACCCCACCGAGAAATCCTGGGCCCTCTTCGCCAAGGTCAAAGGCCGCACCGAACGCGACCTCCTCAAGCTCGCCGCCGACTCGGCCCCTTCATCCACCTCCCACCCCGCCTTCCGCGCCTACAACGTCCGCCCCGCTGCCGTCTGCGCGGGCAAGCTCTACCCCTACCCCGATAGACAGCGACCCTTGGCATACCGCGTCCTCGGCCCCATCATGGGCCCCGCGCTCCGCGTCGTGAGCCCGGGGATGCTCAGCCCGACGGACGAGATCGCGACGGTGCTGGTAGATCTGGCAACGGGGAGCGTGCCGGAGGAGTTCAGGGCGGACGCGGCGGGGAAGCTGAAGGGCGACGGGATCGAGGCGGGCGGGTGGACGATGCGGTGTCATGCGATTAGGCAGTGGGCGAAGTTGAGGGGGGTGGTGGGGTTGTGAGGTGTGCTTGGAGTGCTTATTATTTCCATGCTCCGTTTGTCGTATATATCGATACCAGATTATCCTCGTCCTAATCCGCGAGTGGAAAGTGGGACAGCTATCGTGCCCAAGCAAATGGACGCGTCCTGTTGTTCGGGATCGCCGCGCTGCGAACTCGATGCAACAGGCATCAGGATAGGCATCGTCACTTGAACTTGGATCGGAGGCGGAGGAACAAGGATAGATTGGCCATGAGCAATGATAGAGAGGGGACACGACCGAGCAGGCTGTGATACGCCGTTAGAACATACTGCTTCTTGCTTGCTTGGGTCCTGGAATTGGATACGTTTTCCGTCTGAGGGCATTCTGTCCTGCGGTGAGCTGGTTGGTAGCACAGATGCGGCCAAAGGCTATACACGGCGCCGTCAGCGAAGTCCTGTCCACGACACGAGCGTACGCACCACAAGGTTCTTCCATCCAACTTTTCCGTCCTCCACTACGTCCAAATATGCATCATGTATCGTCGGCGTACGCCGCCTCCTCGACTTCCTCCGATGCGATGTAGATCGAGTCCGATGTGCCAGCCGAGCTGGAGGTCGCCTCGGGTGTCTTCCCCACCGAAACCCATTCCTACACCGGAAGTTGATGAGCAAGGTCGTGACGACAGAAAGCGCGCAGAGGGCGATGAAGGCGGCGATGAGGGCACTGCGAGCATGCTCAGAGCCTTGGAAACAGGAAGAGGAGTGGCAGCACTCACGGACTCGGTCGAGCAATCGACCCCCCACGATGGGGTATGCTGGTCTGCGATGGTTCGCGCTTGTCGGACATCGGGGGTGAGGCGAAGATGGTCAGTTATGCGTAGAACAAGGGCCATTCTTCCATCCTGATATACTCCCCGACATGCGATAGAAACAGGATCATGGTCCACAGCAGCTATCCGCGCTCCTAGGATGATGCAGCACCGCTACGAACCAGCGGGTGATGCATGCGCAGATCCAGGAGCGGGAGAAGTCATCCAGAACGAAATACCAGGCAGTTGACGAGATCTGCGCCTCCCTCTGGTATTGAGGGATCAGATGAACGGGAGTGGGAGCCTATGGGAGCCTGATCCATGCACTTGAGCCGCAAGGAAGCAAGGCAGTGCTACTCTTGTGGGAGAATGGGTGTTGGAGCAGCAGCTGGCTGTGATCCCGTCAGACCCCGCTGCAAACGACAGAGTTCATGTCGCGCACCTCGATTCCCCACCTCCGTATTGATACGTTGGTCCCTCAGCGGTGACCGTGACGCACACGCACCTTCAAAACATTCCGACTCATCCATCGCATGCAGAAGTATTCCATGAGCTTAGATTCTCCTACGCAAAACAACACGCAGAATCAAAAGATGTACGAACTCCCGGCCCTATCCCCCGTCCTCCAACCACAGACGACGAACGGCGTCCGAAGACTGGGCACTAAGACATCCGACTCGCTTTCAGCGCTGCTTTGGCACAGACCGTGCATTGGTGGGTCCCTTTCTCTTCGACCAGAGGCGCGAAGAGAGGAGGGCAGCCGGTCTGCAATTTGACTTGAACGCGGTGAAGAAAAGCGCGATCGGGTGACGCGCTGGTTTTCTGGGATGCGTGACGTGACAGTTTTGCACGTGCATATGGGTGCGTGGACCCACAACTCGGACAAGGCCAGAGATTCCACAAGTCGCAACTAGCAGCTACTAGCAGGCGCAGATGCTTGCTATATCTATCGAGTGAAGTGCCAAGTACAAGTCAGAGAGAGTAAGGTAGGTTAGAGTCAGTGTAAACTATGCATCTGTATAACTTTACGGGTCCGAATGCTATGCAAGAGTCAGAGTCCAAAAGACAAAGTCGTTCAAGTCCAGCGTCATGAAGAGGAAAACAAAGGCCAGGGTCGTCGAGAAGAAAACATCACCATCATGCCGCCAGCCGCCACCACCTACTTCCTCGCCGACATCGGCACATTCTCTTGCCCCTCCCTTGTAATCTCCTCCACCATCTTCAGCGCCTCGAAGCTCGACACCAGATCGCCCGCCGCCGAGTTCCAGCCGCCGCCACCGGACATCGGGGCTGCACCGGTTACCTCTCCACCAATTGTGCCGGCAGCACCCCCGCCAATTGCTCCAGCCGCGCCTCCCCCAATAACGCCTGGACCAGCACCCATCCTCTTCGCGTCAAAAGGCGGCGCGAACGCATTGAAAGGTGACGAGCTCGGAGGCGCACCCGCGTTGAGCTGCGCCGACCCCGCGCTGAAGGGCGGCGCACCAGCGTTGAACGGAGCCGCCGCCGCATTGAACGGCGTCGGCGTCCCCGGATTGAAAGGCGACGCGGACCCAGGGTTGAACACCCCAGCCGCCGGATTGAAAGGAGACGGGCTCGCCATCCCAGGGCCGCGATTGCCGTTGAACGGCGACGCGCGCCCACCCTCCATGCCCAGCCCCATCGCTGAGCTCCTCCCATCGACTTTCTCCCTCTCCCCCATCGCCGTACCGGGGCGACTCCAGCGCCCGGCGCGGCAGACCTTGACCTGCTCTAGCAGCGCCTGATGCAGTAGCCTGTTGAAGCCTACACACTGCAGCCCGACGCATGCGACGGCCAGCGCCCCCGCCCCGTATAGCTCCTTCACCTCGAAGAAGTGCTGCGGGGAGGTGTTTCTGCGTGCGGCGAGAGTCTCCTTGGCGATGGATTGGGTGGCCTGAGGGTGGGCAAATTAGAGTCTGACAAAATTATTTCGGGTAGAACGCACCTCATCGGAAAGTTCGCTCCATTCCCTGACCGAGAGGTCGGGGAAGCGGAAACACTGGTATACCCCCGCGTAGTACCACGCGCCCTTCTCTTGGTAAAAGCAATCTGCGCAATTTGTTAGTACCGCATTCACGTCCAAAGCACCAGACGTAACGTACGAGTGGGGTTCGTCAAGCCCTTCAGAGGATCCGTCAGCGCCCACCGATGGACGGTGATCGTGCGCTGGTCGGTCGAGCACTTGAACACGGGCGCAAGGAAATACCCGTGCTCATCATGGCCGGTGGACCAACAAGTCGTGGGCTCGTATAGAGCCTTAAAGTTACCGAGGCTTGTACGCACATGCTGCCAACTGCGTCAGAATTATGATTGCGCTGCTGTTCAGTATACGTACCACAGGCAGCGTCTGGACGAAGTCCTGGAGAGTCATGTTGTTGGGCAAAAGGATCGGAGTCAAGCTATCTTCGGGCGCCTCAGGCGGCACAGGGAGCGACGAGAGTATCTTGTTCCGGGCTTCATGGATCGCCTTGGGGTCTTCGGAGGCCGTGAGCGCTTGATAAGAGACCTTCCCGTCGACCTTTTGGTGATATTAGCCATAATTCGGGCGCATATATGGACTCAAACGCACCTTCGGATCGTCCGCTGTGTCCAGTAGCGTACTAGTCACCGAGCCAGAGCCAGAACCAGAACCAGAGGATAGTACAGAGCCAGAGTGTCGACGAATAGGCGGCGCAGGCGGAGCAAGCTGTTGCAGATCCAGACTGACGAACGGGTAGGCAACCTCGGGGTCACGCACCGGCAGCCTAGCCTCGTACTTCGGCGGAGGTTGCGCTCTCGCCTGCTCTTCCGCGGCCAGCTTCAGCACTCGGATCTCTTCCCTCAGCGCGTCGATCGTCTTCTGCATGTCCGCAAGCTGCTGTCTCTCCTGCGCGATCTTGCTCGTAATGGCGCTGCCCTGCGTCGGCGAGTCTGGGAGGAGGCGATTGAGCGTGTCCTGAAGTCTTTCGACCTCGACGGTCTTCTCATGCAGCTTCGTGTAGGCTTCGGAAAGGCGAACGATGACGGCGTCGCGGGCGCGGAGAACCTCGAGGGTGCGAGCGCGTTCGACCTGAATCTCGAGGGCGAAGTCGATCGTGGAGAAGAAGTTCGAAGGCGACGTCGCCAATTGCGCGGCGTTCGTGTTGAGCATCTCTTTCTCTTGTCCGTTGAGCAGGCCTTGCCAGATTGGAAGCGCAGGAGAGGCGGGCGAACCGACGATCGGCGAGCCTGCCTTTGAGCCAGCGAGGAGCGGAGAGTTCATCTTCTTTGTTGTCATTGAGCACATTGACAGAATATCCAAGAACGAGGTCGAAGGCGAGAGAACGAGGAGAAGCCCCAGAAAAGCGAGCCCTATATATGCGGAGACGGAAGCGAATAAGAGGAATGATGACGGTCAAGAACAAAAGACGCGCACGTCAAAGCGGGGGGACGTTGGCGGTAGTGATCACCGGCGTCGGCGCCAGAGCGGACGATGACGGCGACCTTCGAGCAACACACCCAAGGCGGTGAGCGGGAGCGCTTTCGATGAAGTGCGTATATGCACGGAAGGGAGCAGATCGTATACGAAGAACAAGAGGAAGCAACAAAGAATTACTAGTAATGGCAGTTAATCCGGGGAGCTCGGCGAAGAGACCCTGACCGCAAGATGCTCCGGTCAGTTCTAGTTGGCATAGACATAGAACTTGTAAGGAGCTCCGACTATAGTCTTTGGGTCGTGCTCCGTTCCCCAAGCCCAAGCAGCTTTCTCCACGTCCTCCACATCGACATGGAGGACGCCCTTGTCGTTCAGCAGAGCTATCGCCTGCTTGACCCAAACCCTGCACGTAAATCGGGACTCTTCAGCAGCGAACGGCTCAAGTACGTCCATCGGCAATGCCTCGACTATGCGCTTGACGAACTCCGGAGAATGGGACCCAAGGTGTCCTGTTATATCCCCGTGAGGCGATGCCTGCCAGTTGAGAGTAACTAGGACCACGCACCGATCTTCATAATTATGCAAAGCTCGGGAGTACTTTTGAAGGTGTACTCTTCAGCAAGAAAACGCCAAGGACCTTGCTTGTTAGACGCATGGAGCTTTGAACCGGCATTTTCGTCGTGCGGAAGCGTAATTGTCCAGTGAAAGGTCCCGTCTCCACGAGACGCAAGCGTCAGGCATATGTCGCCCGAGAGTGGCTTAGTTTCAGAAGATTGGTGGTCAGTCATCAACTATGAGGCTACAATCCTTGTCGATGCTGACGGTTCGAGTTCAAGTTGGTGGCCTACACGTGTGAAAGGGTCGCTAGGGTCCAGCTCGGGATTCGCCGAATCGTCACACGTTTAAACAATAGGTGAACGAAAGTGGTATATTACGGTGAGCTCCTTTGGTATCGTGTGCTATTTAACCGAAAGTACTTCCAGAGACAGTGTTTTACTCCTTGAGATATCCTCCAGTGGGGGTCAATCACGCACTGACCGCATCCGACGTCCCCAACACCTTCCCCTCCCCATCCAGCGCCACCACCGTATACTTCCCATAATCCCCCCACCCATCAAAGCTGATAGCCGTCTCGAAGTCCCCGCGCGTCACATTCACAAGGCTGCTACTCGTTCCATCCTCCTCGACCGAGCCGAACAGCGCCCACGTCGCGACGTCGGTCGCCCCGTTCCACCAGGCGTACGCGGTGCGGTTGGAGTCGGAGGAGCCGACGATGGAGAGGGAGGGCGGAGTGGAGGGCGTCGCGTGCCAGTCGAAGCGGTAGGCGCGGACTGGGAGAGAGCAGAGTGTTTAGAAAGAGATCGAGAGAGGCGGGGGGAGGAGGAGGCACTCACAAGCCGCCACATCCGAGTTGATCACCGCGAACTGCATCGCCCACAGTGGATTTCCCTCGGAGTCGTACTCCTCGAAGGCGGGCTCAGCACCGTAGCTATGCCTGTCAGCTCATTTATCTCCAGATGCTCAGTGCCTTGGACTCACCCAACCAGGAAATTCCCGTTCGGCTGCAGCTGGTTATTGCCCTGCGAGCGCGAGATCACCTTATTGACCGGGTCAAACTCCTGCACAAGCTCAACCGTCATCGCGTCCGTGTCCACGCTGAGCAGCAGGCCACGCGAAGCAATGCGATCTTGCTTGAGCGTCGTGCCCGCGTTGTCGAAGAGCGAAATCGTATTGTCGCTCCTCCACCGCCCATCGTGCTGCCACGAGAACGACGCGTCCTTGCCCATCGTGAAGTTCGAGTTCTTCCCGTTCAGGCGCCATACGATGTCGCCCGAGGACTTGTCTACCTTAAGCAGGGAGTGGCAGTGACGGCAGGAGATGAGGTAGTCGCCGTTGGAGTCTTTGTCGATGGCGTTGAGATGCTGTGCGTGGGTGTCAGTACGGGGTGGGATGAGGATATGAGGTAGGGACGAGGAGATGAAGGAGAGATGAAAGAAAGGGAAAAGAGTACTCACGAAGTAGTCCCACGGCGCGGAGCTGTTGTAGCCCGTGAGAGTCGGATTGGTGTAAGACTCGGAGGGATCGACGTGGTCGAGGCCGTGCCACTCAAAGACGACCTCCTCTGTGAGCAGCGTCAGCTCGTCGGTCAATAAGCATGCGAGAATCACCAAAGGAACGTACTGGTAGCGATATTGATCTCCTGCACGACCGCGTTCAGGATGTAGCCGTCCTTTGGTCCGCCGTAAGGGGTCAGGTCATGCTGTTCCGTGACGAACGCCGTCATGGTCGCGGTTTCGCCGTTGTAGATGTGCGACTGGCGACGCGTCAGCCAACACGTCTAACCTCCCTGAGGGAAATAACACTGACATCATGGAAATCGCACTTCGTGTCGTCTTGAAGGCCGACGGCGGTGCTGCAAATTCAATTAGCCCACTGCGTCGCACCTCACTCGCACCACTCAGAGCTCACTAGGTCGCCACCTCCTCGTACGCGCTGTTCAGGATATGCCACTCGCCGTGGCCATAGCCGACCTCATGCTCGCCCGTCCAGAGGATGATGTGATCCTCGCCCTGGTAGTTCTCGACCATGAAGGACGACGAGGTAGGGTAGTCCTTGCCGGACCAGACGATGGTGCCATCCTGCTTGACGATGAGTGGCCCTGTCTGGGTGACGGAGTCGCCTGCGTTGGATAGGCCGTCAATCAAGGCAAAGGATACATGGGAAATCGGATACATACCGTAGGGAGCGAAGAAAAGAAGCCCCGGCGAGAGCTTCGCCGCCGTCGAGTCGTCTAGCGGGATCTGGTAGTTCAATTGGACGCTGAGAATAGCTCGTCAGATAGAAAGGAGGTGGATTTGCAGTGAACACTCACGGCGTGAAATCCGTCGCAGCTACATACTTCTGCACCGGACTAGCTCCCTGAAGGCCCGACTCATACGCGGCGCTCTTGTTGTATGCCTTCGACGCGGAAGACAAAGTAGCAAAGAATGTGGTAGAGGCCGCAGCCAAAAGAGTGTAAGACCCAAACATGGGTGCGAGTATGCGAGAGAGCGAGGAAAGAAAGCCTGAGATTCGGAATGATGATTTCCCCGTCGTCGCCCTCAGGCTTTATACCACCCATTCACTCTGTCTGCGCCCCGCCTCGGCAGAGCGGGTCATCTGCCAGCGTACTGGGAAACGAGCATCTTCTCAACCCTGGCGACGCTCCCCAGCGTACCGAATCTAAGCATAGGCGTAGTACGTCCCATGTCCAGAGTTCAATGAAGAGAAGACGACAGTTGCAGGTGCGCCGATGCGTAGGCGCCCGTTCGTCGACACAGCGAGGTGCTTGATAGAGGGTCCCGATTGGTCGACCGCGTGAGTACCTTCCTGATATAGAGTCCCTTTATCGTCCGTATCGAGAAGGCCAACTAGCGAGCTTGGTGCGGGAGGCAGCCGCTATCTGAGATGCGTCCCGAGGGACGGTGACTGCGTGGTTTTGCTTCGCGAGGAACCAAATCTGCATGTTTTTGGTCGGAATGGGGTTACGCGGTAGCCGTTCGTATTGAGAAAGGTTCTCAGGGCTGGCCTGTCTTGCGCCATTGCTTGTCGGAGAGCATGCGTTGCGCCGAGTAGTCGTGCGCGCGCTGTATTCCAGGTCTAGCTGCACATACCTGGCGTAGCGTGGGCCGGTCCTTGATGTTGCGCCATTCAATGCTAATTCCCGGCCCTTCGAGGCGGGCTATGACAGGAAAACCTTGAAGTGAGCTTCAGGCATTTGAAGTGGTTAACGGGTAGATGATAACGATGGTCAAAGCGACATAACGAGCTGCAGCGGCATTTGCCGAGGTGGACCCACAAGTTGATCCTGCTGGTTTTTGCATGCCCCAGATCGATTGATAGGCGGGTTTTGGATGCTCGTACGCTTTGAATAAGCTGCGCCGCCAATGAATTCCCGTCGTAACTAGGCATTCACCCACGAAAAGCAATCGACGAGGCAGGCCATGGATATAGCAAGAACGTAGAAGTCATAACAATTGTTTCATTGAATGCAATATGTAGATAGACAAGATTGAAGATGCAGAACGACACCCTTTTCATGAGAATTTGCCATTACAAAGGCGAGAGATCATCCGAGGTACCAAGCACCTGTCCCTGGCTATTCAAAGCCACCACCTTATACGACGAGTACTGGTCCCACGAGTCGTACACAATCGGCGTCTCGAAATCAGTACGAGACGTATTGACGAGACTGACTGCGTCGGAACCTGACGAGCCGAAGAGCTCCCAAGAAGCTAGCTCAGTCGCGCCGTTCCACCATGCGTAGCCGGTGCGGTTGCTGGAATCGCCGACGATTGCGAAGGAGGGCGGAGTCGAGGGTTGGGCGGTCCAGTTGAAACGGTACGCGCGGTCTATCGAAACATCAATCAATGCTATATGTATCGTATGTAAGCTGAAAACTTACAAGCCTCGACATCGCCTATGCCGAAGTGAATCTCCCACAGAGGGTTCGCGTCCGAGTCGAACTCCTGGAAGAAGGGTTGCTGACCCCATCTGAAGAACCGTTAGCCCGCACGCCTCACCTTAAGAAAAGGCATCATACCCAATGACGACGTTACCGTTCGGAAGGAACTGCGCGTTACCCTGCGAGTGCGACACCGTCTTGTTCCACGGGATGAACTCCTTCACGAGTTCAACCGTCTTCGCGTCAAAGTCCACCTCGAGGAGCAGACCACGAGAGTAGGGCGCGTCTTCTTCCTCTTCCCTGCCGGCGTTGTCGAAGAGGCTGAGAAGGTGTAAGCGAGAATCGACGTAAGTGAACGAAAACACTCACGAGATCGTGTTGTTGCTCCTCCACCGACAATCGTGCTGCCACTGGAAATCCGCGCCTTCGCCGATAGTGAAGGTTGAGTTCTTGCCGCCGAGACGCCACAGTACATCGCCAGACTGGCCATCGAGCTAGCCAATCGCAGTCAGCAATGGTGACTTCAGTCTGTAGTAATCGTTCACTCACGTAGAACAGCGTATGACAATAGCGCGACGAAATCAGGTAGTTACCGGCGGCGTCCTTGTCGATGGCATTGATGTGCTAGCGCCGAACTATCAGACAAAGCACGCAATCTCGAAGAAGAGACACGCACGAAGTAATCCCAAGGGTGCGAAGCGTTCGTGCCCGATCCCTCGGGGAGCGGGTAATAGCAATCCGCGGGGTCCACGTGGTCGAGGGAGTCCCAAGTGAACAAGACCTCGTCTGGAAGTGGGCGTGAGCATGCCAGTGCTGGTATACAGATGCAGAAGACTTACTAGACGTAATGTTGATCTCCTGCACGACCGCGGACGCGATGTATCCATCGCTAGGTCCACCGTACTTGGTGAGATCAAGAGGCTGGGGCAGATAGGCCGTCATCGTGGCGAGAACGCCGTCGTAGATGTGCGACTACAGCCAGTCAGTCAATTATTCCAGGAGTGCAAGTCGCATTCACTTACATCATGCAAATCAGAGTTCGTGTCATTGAGCAAGCCGACAGTCGAGCTGAGCACGAGTGAGCAAACTATTCTCGTTGAAAGGACGATAACTTACTAGTTCGCGACGACCTCATACTTGTTGTTGAGGACGATCCAGCGACCATACCCATAGCCGCCGACCTGGAACTCGCCTTGCCACAAAATAATATGGTCTTCGCCAAGGTACTTCTCAACGTGGAAGGAGGGCGACGCGTATTCCGCGCCGGACCAGACCACGGTACCATCTTGCTTGATGATGAGCGGACCGACCTGCTCGACGTCGCTGCCTATACGAGTTAGGTCAGTTAACAGCCGGCGAAAGCCGAAACAGCAGTAATGACTTACCCTGAGGAGCAAAAAACAAGAGCCCGGAGGATAGCTTGTCGACCGTAGAGTCATTGACAGGCAACTGATAATTGAGTTGCACCCTGCGCGTGATAGTCAGCGAACGAATCAGCAATAGAGATAACAACGAAGCTCTCACGGCTTATAGTCGGTCGCAGCCACAAACTGCTGCGTCGGACTCAGCCCAAGCGCGCCAGAGTCGTACTCCGCACTCTGGTTAAACGCCTTCTCCGCCACACACGAGCGGATGAACGCCGGAAGCGACAGTACTGCCAACGAGAATATCATGGTCGAGGACGACTGGAGCAGTACACGCCAGCCTCCCACTTTTATACCACCGCGCACCTTAAATCATGTAGCCGGGACCGCGTGAAGAGCTGACCATCCGGGAGGATCGTCGACGGCCATTGTCGAGCACGCTAGTGATCATAGAGATGTCGCCATTGCGTCCCACGCGCTCAGCCTCGACCACACCGCGTATCGCCAACGGATTCTCACCTGCGCGCAAGCTCGGTCGTCGGCCGATAGAAGGCTCTGGAGGTCCGCGCAGGCGGGGATGGCACATTGTGAGCGAAGATGAACGCACCGGGAGATGTAACGCACGCCATGTCTAGTCATCAAGAATAGCGCGACGAAAAGTCGCGAGGCCGGAGATAATGGAGGAGGGACGCGTGACGTAGGAAGTAGAGGGTGAGCGGACGCTGGTCAGAAGATCAAACGGTAGACAGTTGCACGTATTTTCTCGGACAAGGTCAGCGAGGAACGCAAATGCCCGCAAAGATATCTTGTATTCAACCTCGCTAGAGATAAGCAGCGCTATACTCTGGGTACCCGCTGAGCATTCGGGTAACGGAGTATGACAAGCGAATGGACATACACTTTGACTAAAGCTTCGTAGCAGCAGCAACGCGAGAGCTCCAGAACCTTGCGCCGCCGTCGACGATGATGTGCGCCCCAGTAACGTGTGCGGACGCAGGCGAAGCGAGAAAGAGGGCTACGCCAGCGATATCTTGAGGCTTGCCCACTCGGCCTAGAAGGGGCTTGAACAAACAAAGATATACGCAGTCGAGGGTTTACCTACCTGTCGGCTGCGCTGTGGCGAATCCTTCCTCACCGACAGTGTTGAAACCAAACGCCGTCATCTTGCTAGGGAAGACGCTGCTTGACGGTTAGCAAGGCTCGAAGAAACAGAAATGGCGGCATGATGTACCCTGGCAATATGGCATTGACACTGACACAATGATACGTGAGCAGATCAGAGGGTAGCAGTAAACAGAGGCGACGACGTACGTGATTTGACGAGGGGCCAGTTTATTGGCCAAGACCGACGTTAAATGGTTTGCTAGCGGCTGATTAGTATGTTGACCCTTCAAAAGTCGGAAAGGCTACGAACCTGCGGCCTTGCTAGGCTGATCTATGAAGGGTGTGAGGTGAGAGGATACACGTCGAATAAACGACACTTACAGCTCCATGTCCCGTTCCCGTCTTGGCTCAGAGGGCCTTCCGCGTGAGGCTCAACCGACGCAGTCGAGGAGATGTTGATGACACGACCGGGGTCCATTGCAGTGGCGCCGTCAGCGAGAAGGTCTGCCAACCTGCAGTGTACGGCTCGACGAAGGTCAAAGACAAATTCAGTGGCAGAACGCACCCTGCCGTCACTAGAGGAAGGCGAGCATAAGTGACAAGTAACACTCTATGCGGCAAGCAAAACATACTATAGAAAATGCTCTTGACGTTGACGTTGAAGATATTATCCCAGCCCTTCTCTTCCGGGAAGTCGTCGAACGACGCGCCCCACGTCACGCCAGAGTTGTTGACGAGAACATGCAGCTTCTTCTCCCGCTTTTTAAACTCGCTGATGAGTGCATCACAGCCAGCCTTCGACTATATACAATGAGGTTCACGGCGCGCACTTGGTCAACAGAAATCTACTCACGCTGACGTTGGCCACAATGTAGTCCACGCTGCCCTTTGCAGTAGCCTTGAGATCTTTGACGGCCTTGAAGCAATATAAGACCACGGATATTCAGGCTAACTCAGATGAACGACAGAACGAACCTCTTGCAACTGCTTCTCCTTGCGCGCGGCAATGTAGACCTTCGCACCATTCTGCGCGAAGCCCGACGCCATAATCTTCCCGATGCCAGAGCCACCTCCGGTTACGAGGACTGGGATAGCCGAGCATGAGCTCAACACGATCTAAGCGCTGAGGGTGCTTTACGAACCTATCTTGTCCTTGACGTTGAACAGAGAGAGCGCAGTGAGATCTGGTTAGCGTCACTCACGCAGCCCACTGCTGATCTAGGGAAATGCATACCAGGCGTAGACATGATGGTGGGTGGGAGCAAGGAGTGGGTTCAACGTGAGGCCCTCCATCTTGGACGTTGCCGTGAAGTTCGGTGAACTGAACGCCGGTACTGCCGGACGCGGGTCGCGTGAACACACACGTGATCGCGCCCACAGACGCAAGCTTAGACCCACAAGTCCTATACTTTCCTACGGTTCCATAATCACCTTGTGCCTACCGCCAGTCACGAACGAAGTTGGATACAACATGAATTGAAACATACATAGGCAACGTTCGCTATTACAGACAATGTACCCAAGAAGAGTGTAATGTACCACGAGATTGAAGCAACTAAAAGTACTATACCTTCAAACCACTAAGCAAGATGTCATACCGCCGCCCCATCCTCGCGACGCACGTTTTACCAGAGCCGTCTATGTACCATGAGCGCACGGTTCAGCGACGTGTAGTCGGATCTCCTGCGTCCTTGTGTTCTCCGCCACTTGTGTTCTCCACTCCGCCGTCTTATTACGCATGCCCTCCGCTTCGTCGAGTCATGATTATCCTCTCCGCGTGCACGAGATCCTTTACTGCTGCTTGCACTCCTCCGGATTGACGTTCTGGCCACCGGACGCGCCGCCCTTCTTCTTGGCAGCGCGGCTCGCCTTGATCGCCTTCTGGACGGGACCATCGTCGTCCTCGTCATCATCATCGTCGTCATCCTCAAGGTCGGAGCCGAAGACGTCTGATTCGTCGTCGGAGAGGTCCTCAAACTCGAGGGCCTTGCCAGTGAAGTAGTCGATGGCGCGGGGGACAATCTAGCAAGGTCGTCAGTACATGTTCGGGAGATGGGAGCAACGGACGCACCTTCTCCTTCAGCTCCTCGCCGAGCTGGTAGTCCATTTGCAGGGCCTCCTCAATAGCCTCAATCTCCTCTTCGGTCTTCTCCTGTTGAATGCTTTCAGTATGTGCATGGTGGTAGGTTCAAGAAGAGGTACGCACGTCAGGGTTCTCTGGCGAAGTAGGTGGCGAGAAGAAGTTGAAGAACGAGTCGGTGGGGTGCGCTTTGCGCACAAGACGCGTCCGGTTGGTGCCTGTAGTCATCCATTAGTGGCCGCCGGCTTGGAAATAGGATGAACAACGTACTTTTGTTCCGCTGGCGCTTGACCTCAAATTCGCGCGTCAGGTCCATGTCGTCCTCCTTCCAGTTAATCGTAGTACCGATGGCGCGGTCATATACTATGACAGAGGTCAGCACAGATGTCGAGACGGCAGGACTATATGAAAGCGCACCCCAGTCGCCCATGTCACCGATCTTCTCCTGGTAGAAGTAAGTCTTGATCAAGACCTCATTGCTGAAGTGCGGGTTGTGCTCGGCGTCGAAGTAGAACAAGAGGCTGAAGCCGGGCTTCTTCACGCTATCCTCCGGGATCTTCAAGAGGTCCTTCAGGGCTGGCGAGGCGTAAGTCTCACTGCATGGGGTATGATAAGGGGCGAGATACTCACTGGTCTCATCGTCTCTAAGAGGAAGAACCACGATCTTGATGTCCGTAAGCCACTTCACGGCGCCCTCGTCGCGCTCGGTGATGATATCCGCGTATCCCGGGTGTACACGGAGGGCAGTGAGCCAGAAGGATGGGATGGCAGCGGGGCCTGCAGCATTGTGAGCGACAGCCGCGCAGAGATATGGAGAACATACCAGTCTCTCCCTCGACCTTGGCCTCCTCGTATTCCTCGTCCTCCTCCTTGGCCTTTGCGACACCCTTCTTCACCTCGTCTTCCGTAGGAGCAGCCTTGCCCAAGATGATCTCCCTCCTACGCTCGTACAAGGGCTGCTGCAGCAAGTTGTACTGCGATTTACGTATCAGCACCTACACCCGAGCGCGATCGCGCACCAACGCACCTTCTTCTCAAGCTCCTGCAGCTCCCACTTGAACTTGTTCGTCAAATCATCCTGCTGCACCTGGAGCCCCTTCAGCGCCTCCACGCTCCGGCGCACTTCGACCGGCAGCTCCTCCTCCTCTTCCTCCTCCTCCTCGCCCTCCTTCAGCGCCAGCTTGTTCAGCGCGCTCGACAGCCCATCGCCCTCCTCCTCCTCCTCGTCCTCGCTGATCGCCGCGACGGACGGGCGCATGAGCCCGTGCGAGATCGGCGCGTGGTTCATCGGCGTATTCTGCGGCGTCGGCGCCGTCAGGCTCTGGCTCATCGGGATCGCCGACCCCGAGGGCGTGCCCGACACCGGGGACTCATCCGTGGACGACATCGCGGCGATAGGCAAAAGTTTTTGGGTGCTCGATTTTGCGGATGGGGGCAGGGGGCGCGTTTTGTGCGTGCGGGCGCGGGACGTTAGAGGCCGTGTACGGAGCCGGGGATGGGGGATCGAGGAGATGCGAAAGGGATCAGGGGAGCGGCTCCGATGATCAGTCCCGAGATGAAGGGCGGAGAGAAGCCTGCGGCCGTCAGAACGCGGGGCACGATGAACCGCTTGGCCACTTCCGAAAACGGAAAAACCTGGAGTTCTTGACCCCAGTCTTCTTCACGCTTGGCCACAAAGCATCCGTGCATTCGTGCGCGACAAAGCTCCTACTCAATAGTCATAACGCTCGTCTGAGCCGTTCTACACCGCCTCAAATGACAAGCACGGTCTTAACGGGTTATAGACCCGCTGCCGCGTCAAGACACGTTCAATGTTGATCACATCTAAATGGACGTTCGCTATGACCGAAAAGGTAAAGGTACAGCCTCTGTCTTGGACTTCGCCGCAGTCTCTTCTTCAGTGTGTATCGCTCTCTTCTCCAACCCATCAGCAATACCCGCCTCCGATGAAAACCCGCCATACGGCCCAGGCTATATGGCGAAGTCAGCAACGTTCTCAGGAAGTCAACGTTCCTCCGGCGCGCACGTACATGGTCTTCCAGCTCGCCCTCCGACGCATCGGGCACCTATACAGACATAAGCATAGTGAACACGTTCTATCGCTTCTCACATACCGCCTGAATAGTACACTCTGCGTCTTCTTCGTCTTCTCTGGTCGAATCAGCTATCCGCAGCGTCAGAGTTTCTTCAGATATACAGTCGGGTGTAACGAACCTGCACAGATCATCCAGACGCCTTCGTCCACCACATGGATCTCGCCTGTCGGATGCTCGTATTCTGCCGTTCGCAGTGGCAGGACAGGGATAGGATCTAAGTCGCACCTTCAGCTCACGCAAGTGTTACTTCGGCATGTGGACTACTTACCTTTTTTATTGTTGATCCTCGCGTACGAATCCGCCTGTAAACATCAGTCAATAACCTAAAACAATCCTATTCCAATCCACGCTCGTCCCTCCCGCCCTTCAACATGCTGAACCATAACTCACATTCGCATCCACCAGATCCGCCCACGCCACATTCCCCACCCGCGGCTTCCCGAACGTGATCGTATTCATGCGGATGAAGGGGACGTTCAACCGGAGGTACACCGCGTCTATCTCGGCGAGCGCGCCCCCGAGGCCGTGGCCGACCTGGATTGGGGTGAGAGGTGAGGAATGAGAAAGGCGGAGAAGGAGAGGTGGTGTTGGAAGCGGGATAAAGTGAGCAAGTATGTTCGCAAGCGCGTATGGAAAACAGAGGAACGAATGCGAGGATGTTCATGGCGAGTACACACCGTAGTCAGCACCGCTGCGCCCGTTCCCGAGATCGTATCCTGCACGGCCGCGAGTACAGCTTCTGCGTTCTTCTCATGCGCGTGCAAAAAGCCTGCGTGCGCATGCATGTCCTCACCAACGCCGGGAAATAGAGATGCGTTAACGGCTGCTTGTATGGCGTCGGGGTCTCGCAAAGTAGCGAGCCTTGAGCCATGCGTTAATCAAGAGTCAAGGCTGTACGAAGGGCAAGTTGTTCGTACAATTCCTCTGCCTGAATCCCGCCATGCGCGGCAATGATAGTGGTCAAAGAGGGCGAGTATCCGACGAAGTCTAGAGTGGGTCAGATATTCTCTTGCGGCGGCAGGCAGCTTGAGTTACAGTATGGCGAGTCCGATGTGCCATCTCCACCAGTACCATATAGCTGGAAGTCGTCGTTCGCTGCGCATGCGTCTAAGGGCTACTGGTCAGCCCCACGACTCGCCGCGGGTGAGCGCTGACTCACCTCCACAGTCCCAAGTCGTTGAGTTGCTTACGCAGTACGCTGCTCGCGCGAACTGGGCGTACGAGACGTAGGTTTCGATAGCGTCTGCAGTGAGCGGGGTCGCATCGCGTCCAGATAATTTAGCGTGAGCCACGGTTGAAGCGAGCGTAACAGCAAAGGCAAAGAGCGCCGGCATGATAGCCAAGAGAAAGCCTCAAACATTGACCACATCGCTACGGTCGAAGGCATTCAAATCCAGCTGAATGGCTTTCAGTCCTTCCTCGAGATCACGAGCCCCTTCGGTCGCCCGGGGTACTGCCGCCCAGTCGCTGTAGCTTTTCATGCGGTCGTAGAGTATACCATCGCTTTCTGTTGTTGTGCGTCCAGAAATATCGGACTTCTCCTTAATCGCAGAAGATCCTCGTGGAGGTCGTCGCGGAAGCCAAGGTTGGAAAGCGTGACTATGGGTGCGCTCAGTCACGACACGTGAGGACCATCTTTTTGTCTCTGCATTTTATTCACGCAGCAGGTAACTATAAAGTACCAACACGCGCTAAACGTGAAGACCATCAAGTCCAATGTGAGCCTCAGCTAAGTCCGAGTTTGCGAGGGCGCGGGAGTCAAGCGAAGCAGGCGCTGTTGCCCGGCCATAGCCGAGTGACGTCGCCGCGTCTGAAGAAATCGCAGAGACGGTCACGCGGGCGGCGAGCGCGTCGGCCGTGGTCGCCTCTCCGCTCTTATGGTTGTAGATCTTGGACAAAATTCGTGGGTACTGACCCACGTCGAGACCCACGATTGCGTGAGGACCGTGACACTGTATCACCAATCTTCACGCACCCCGCGAATGCCCCGAGGCTCACGATAGTGACGCCCATCAGGTGAAAACGGATCACCGCCGCTTATCTCGCATCGGGACTTGCCGGTCCCGGGTTGGGCGACATCCTCTGCGGCCATGTAGTACAGAAAATGCGAAAGATAGCGTACCTGCATATATATCTGAGATGAACTGCCCCTTTGAAGGCTTTATCATTTTGAAGTCAGAGGACAGCCCGTGTACATGGTAACAGACGATTGACCCGTCTGCGCACGTGTCAGATAACACGGCGATAAGATCAGCGGCAAACTTCGGCACGGAGATAGCGAGACTCACTGGCGTAACACAAGGGTGACACCCACTCAGGTTCCTCACGCACTTCGCGACCCACGTTTTGTAACGCCAACTCGCGTCGCATGATACTCACGCACCGAGTGAGTCTGAGGTGCGTGAGCTTTCACGCAAAAAGGGTGCTTTTTCAACGTTCGTCACGCAAAATCGTAACGAAATCGTGACTTTTCACGCGTTTTTGTGCGTGAGGAAGCCACGCCGGTGAATTTTGTCCAGGATCTACAGTGATACCGCTCTGCCCTCCATCGCCTCGAGGCTCCTGCAGCCAGCTTTCTTTTGTTCCTTCTGATACCACGCATACGACAGCTCAAGACCTCTAGCCTACTGCGAATCCAGAGCTGTACTCCACCGGGCCATTTCGAGGCGCATATACCCAGCTTATACTCGGCTCGCCGACTGTCGACCCCGACGATCTACCATCGAGTTCTCCTAGCTCCCCTAACTCCTCCCCGCGGTCCACCGCGCTTTCCGCACCTGCAAGAACGGCGACATATGCGCCACCCAACAACTTCCCGAAAGTTCAAGAACTCGTCGTCGCTATCCGACGTGCCGTCCGTGTACACGCTGATCTGCAGTACACCATCCAAAGACTCTCGATGGCCACCGCGTTCGCTTCCCCGCCAAGCGGTGTCGAGAGCTTGCACGTGAAGCTGCCCAGCACAGGTCGACGCGATAGATCGAGTGAGCGTTCCCTCCCTCAAGTGGACCTTCACTGTGCCCTTTCGCAGTCACAAAAGTCGTCGTGGCCATCCCGACTATAACCATTCAGCATCAGCTATCCAGCATCGTCGATACAGCCTCACGATATTCACCTACTTCCCTTCGTCGTTCACAGCCGAGTGCACCTTCTCAGTCACAATACATTCATGACTATCGCCTCTCTCGTCCTACCGAACGAAGATCGATCTAATAAGCCCGGACACAGCCCCTCGACAAGGCTGGAAATGAGCCGGTGAGTACTTTGCTTCAGTTGTGTTTAGCCTGCACCACTTCCCTGTCCTACCTTTCGAATTATGCCGACGATGCGGTTCTCGGAGATACTGAGCAGAGGCACCATTCTCGAGGGGTGTTCTTGCTCTCCTACTGGGCTACACGGTCTCTTCCCCGCGCGCAGCGTAGCCTCCGATCATCTCCGACTCCGCTGGGAGCCTTCGCTCGGTTTGGGCAGCGCGGGTTTTGCTTCAGGCCCTTCTCCTTAGGCCTGGGGCTGGACCTACCGTCTGCTACAGCGTTCAGTCGGCCGGTCCGCGGGCATGTGGGCGGCTGTGGGTGTGCGTCACGTTACCCACGTGATGCCGCCACATGCAGCCCGCTCCGCGCGCGGCCGACTCCGACAAACCCCAGCCCTCGCTGAGTGGGTTCCTTCCCACTGGTCACATCTCCAGTCCCGTACTATCGGGTTATAGCCCTCTTCCATACCAGAGTCTGTCCTAGACGCGTCCTAGGGCGTACGAGCTAGCTTCGCTTGACCATCACATCGCTTCCCACCCGTTCTTTCTGCCAACAACTTCCAGACGCCTTTCACCTGCTTCTCCTTTTCCATTAGCCCAACCTGCAATACAACTTAGCTCAACAACAAGGCCCAGGAACACGGAAATGAACATACGCAAGTCCTGGAGCCTGTGGCTCCCACCGCCAATGCAAACCATGACATCACCTGCCCCGCCTTCATATACCTTCCTCGTCGCGCGCAGCCCTCGTCCTGACGACCACTCACACTTCCCTTCTAACCACCACCACCACAACCACCACCACAACCATGACCGCCCTCGGCCTCACCAAGAAACCCTCCCCCGTCGAGAACCCCGACTACTGGTTCGGCCGCCCCACGGGCTCGCACCCCTCCGTCGTCCGCGGCGCGGGCGAGGGCGACCCGTACGCGCTCGCGCCCGCCGAGCGCTCCGTGGGCGTGCGCAACCCCGGCGAGCTCGTCCCCAACTACGGGCGCCTCACGCAGATCGACAAGGACCACGCGGCGTACGTGTCGCGCCTGCAGCCGGGGACGATCACGCAGCTGCCGGACGGGTCGTATCTGCATCGCGGGGTGCCGATCGACTATAAGACTTGGGCTGGGACCGAGCAGTATGATTGGGATAAGGAGTTTCCGGATGGTTTGCCTGCGTATATTGGGCCGATGCCGATCCAGGACCTGCCTCCGGGCTACAGAAATCCTACGGCGGTGAGTCGCTATCCTCGACGCGATCGAGATGCGTGCTCACGTTCACCACAGATCAAAGAGCTCCTACGTTCTCAGCGACCAGCCCCAGGACCCAGACTATTCGGCGAGCCCGGCCAGTACCCACCAAGTACGCATTCCTCATCTCCTCGCCGTCACCACCCACTCACCTTTCCTCTAGGTATCTTCGGGAAACCACCAGGCGTGAACCCCGATCTCTTCGGCAAGCCGTACGGCGTCCCTCCCGATATGTTCGGGAAGCCCTACGGCGTCGAGCCTGACCTATTCGGCAGGGTACGTTTCCCATGTCTCTTCTCCCCCGCCCCGACGCTAACCTCCTCCTAGCCTCCCTACGAGCCCATCACGCTGTTCGGGAAGCCCACCACCGTGCAACCGGACCTGTTCGGCAAGCCAAGCACCCTGCCTCCTCGCTTGTGCTTCGAGGATCCGGTGTGAATACGTCTGCGTCACCCTTGCGTAGATACTGACCGCGTGGAATGGTGTGAACTTGCTCACGCCGTACGGTCACCCCTCACTACCTTCCAATGGACCTTCTGATCTCTACGGACACCACTTACCAGTTTATGACGTGCCGTACGCTGAATGTAACATCACTATTACCTTGCTTGCAAGGTCTATCTACACCTGTCTTATTGACGACGCCACCGTTGTTTTTGCGGCATAAGTACAAGCAAACGATGTCATCTGTCACCGGCCTTCGTGGCGCAGTTGTCGGCGCTTCGGTCCCCGAAATGGAATTTGCCATCTCGACATTCAAAGAATGAGGAGATGAGTGCACTCACACAGGTCGGAGTGTTATTCTACCGGGAGAGAATCCAACATATACAGCTGCGACGAGCTGGTGTGAGGTGAGTAGCGCGGCAAATTCCGGTGTCGGCACCGATAAATCACCTGATTGGTTGAATTCCCAGTCGGTGTCTTGGAACAGGGAGTGAGTAGAGGAATAGGAGGGTGAATTCCTTCACTGGGAAGGTATGCACCTGCGGCGGTAAACAAGCGCCATACCCGGTCTTCTCTTGGCGAGAGGCAGAGAACTCAGGCCGCACATTGAAAAGTCGCACTGAGCGCATGCGCCAAAGGAGAGGATCTGAAGACACGGTCCGACCTCCCCTTTGGACAGGCGAGGAAAAGGGAAGAAAAGAGGGCGAGGGTCAAGGGTGCGTCGTCGTGCTGGTGCATGCGGGCCAAGAGCTCGCAGGTACGAATAGAGATTCAAAGAAAGTGGACCGTCTACGGAAGACTAATGACTCGGAATTACGAATTAGAGACCAAGGAGGGCCGTGGCAATCTATAGGGACAGTGACAACATCGTAAGCTCGTCGTGGAAGCATTTGTATCTTCACCACTACGAAATGCCAGCCAGACAAGTCACTTAGAAGTCGCTCCTCAGTACTTCAATCATCGCCCATCGCATTCAATTATCAAATTTCTGAGCACGCACCCGCTACTCAAGGAAGGTTGGGAGCCGGCCCCGCCGCAGCTTCTCTAGTTGTTTATGACGATTCATCATGTGGAACGTAAACTCGTCGTCATATTGGGCTGCGAACTTTGATTAACACCCAGGGACAAAAGGACATCGAAATGTTCACCTCAATTGATCTACTCGACGAGAGGCTACGCGCCTACTCTACCGAATGCAATTCCTCTCCCTTCACCACCTGCTTGAAGATCTCGAACGCCGCTTGCGGTTGGAAGGCGGGCTGTGAACGCCTCTATCAGCACATTGCTTGCCAACCCTCCTAACCCTCCCTCTTCCACTCCTTTAGCAATCCTTTCGCTCGCCCTCGCCGGCTCTCCCTTTCTCTCGCCGACTCTCCCTCTATCCGCCCCCTCTCCCCCTTCGCCAACCCTCTCGCCTTCAGCAATCCTCACACTACGAAACGAACACTCACCACCTCATGCCCCGCCCCATACACGCGTGCGAACGAGAAGTTGCCCACGTTCTGCACCGCGGCCGCGTCCTTCCCGCCGACCGTGATGTTCGTGAAGGGCGTATCCGCGAGGGTGGACGCGCCAGTCCAGTTCATGGCTGGAGAGGTTGGTGGTCAGTCACGAGTTCATGTAGAAGGGGTAGTCGTAGAGGACGAAGGAGGACCGCGAAGAAAGGGGCGAGACAGTCGGGGAAGTCGGGGAAAAGGGACAAAAAAACACGCACAAAGCACCGACTCATGCCCGCCCAGCCAGTTGCAGCTATCGTCGAGCCCCATCAGCCATCTTCCCTCCCCACCACATGTCGTAGCGCACGCACTTGATATCCGCATCCCCAGCCCAGATCAACAACCGCGGCGTGCCCAAGTTCGCCAGCTCGGCGAGCGCGGGGAGGAGGGTGCGGGCGTCCTGGTAGCGTAGACGTTAAGTAGAAAGCACACATCGGAGGTCAGTATCTCTCTGATGTGGGGAGTAGTAAAGAAACACGCACATCCCCCGTCTTCGAGAACTCATAGTACACCGGGTCCGAGCACTCCGTGTACGTCGACTCGGCGCCGATGGCGTTGAGGACGTGGTCTCTGTTTTTTTGAGCGGTCCGTCAGTTTATGTTTTTTGGGTGCTTTTGGTTGGGAGTGCGAAGGGGATGGGTTTGCGACGACGGCTATGAAATAGGGGATACGGAGAATGGTCACGAAGAAGGGTACAGAGGATGGACATGAAAAAGGGTACGGAGAATGGTCACGAAGAAGGGTACGGAAGATGGCCATGAAGAAGGATACCGAGGAAAGACGCGATGTGGGTATGGAGACGTGATGGAGGTTTGAGGCTGAAGGTTTGAAGAGAGGGCAAAGACGAAACACGCACTGCGTCAAAAACTCCCCATAGTACGGCGGCGGGAACGGGTTCTCCGTCGACGCGTTCTGGCGCAGGTCGTTGATGTCGCGGTCGCCGACAGCGAGGGCGGTGACGTTTGTATACTGGGGGAGTATTCGTCAGCTTTCCATCCCCTTCCCATCCCATCCACCCCTTGCACCCAAAACCCTTCCCCCCTCCCTTCCACCTCCGCCCTCCCTTCCACCTCCGCCCTCCCTCTCCTCCCACACCCCCTCATCCCTACCTACACAACACCTAATAACCAACGAAATCGGACCCAAACCACTCACACAAAACTCATCCGCCCGCCCACAAACCTCACCCGCCTCCTCTTCACTGGCCTCATAACACGCCTCCAGCAAATCCTGACACCCGCCAGGTGCGTAGAACGACTCGTTCAACTGCTTGAGCGTCGACGCGTTCTGGAGGGGCCCGTAGCCCGGCGCGTCGAAGGCGAAGTCGACGTAGGCCTTGTTTTGGATGAGGGGGTCGTACCAGCCGCTGAGGAAAGGATTAGCTGGATAAGATTGGGTCGAGCTAGGACGGAGGGGGAGGGTGGGTTAGGTGAGGTGACTCGAGGTGACTTTCCGCCGGGGGGGCGGGGGGGCAAGGAGGCTAGGCGGGTCATGGGGTGACGAATGTGGGCAGTGAGGCGAGGAGGGCGAGGGCGAAGGAGTCGGGCGCACTTGTTAATCATCAGCGCCGTCACGTTGATCGTCTCCGCATTCAGGGACCCATCCTCAATCTGCGCGTTCTGCTGGTCGAAGTAGGAGACGAAGGCGGGGCCGTAGTGCCCGCCGTAGGATTCGGTGGCGAAGATGAACCTGGAGGATGGGATGTTAGCGTCGGACGGTCATCGCAGCCTGGTCGTTGAGCCTGCAACGGTAAAATGGTAAAGAAAGGAGAACGGCGAAGGGATGACAAGGGAGAAACACAGGATGACAAGGGAGAAACAAAGGATGACAAGGGAGAGACAAAGGATGACAAGGGAGAAACAAAGGAGACAAGTACGAGCCGGATACTCACTCCCTACTCTCGAACTTCGCAAACTCTTCGCTCTCGAAGAGCACCTGGAACGCTTGCCAGAAGAAGGGTGCCGCGGTGTACGTGCTGTTCACGGCGTCTGTGTCACCGTAGGAGAAGCCGGTGCCGATCTGAGAGGATGGAATTCAGGTGAGGGGATGAGGACGACAGGAGTATGCGTACGGGCTGGTCGATGTAGATGACTATAGGGAATCCGGTCAGCCGTATGTATAACTGGGAAATAACACATTAAATTACCGTTACTGATGTTGTTCCAGCTACGCAACTCCCTTAGCTCCGACAATACTACCCTCACGCACGAAGACGCACCTGTACGGATTGATAGACGTGCTATTCCCATCCTCGTTGACCAAGCACGGCCCGTTCTCTACGGATGATCAATTCACCCTCTTCACTGCCTCTATCCATTCACGCACCTTGGAATAGCCCGATCATCGAAGAACACCCCGGGCCGCCGTTAATCCTGTTCTGCATTTAGCCTCGTGCGGTGTGGAAGGAAGGCGGGGCAACATGACACGGCCAAACGGACATGATACGGCCAGACCGACAAGGTACTCACCACAAGGTAAACGGGGCCGTCTCGGGCGATTCGCGTGCTTCAAAGAACCAGAACCACTGCGCACAGGGTCAGTATGGCTATCGTCCTTGCGGATGGTGCGATCGAACGAAGCGTGTTGCGCGTGCTCACCATGGACATGTTGGTCCCGATGTCGAGGTAGCCGGACATCTTGCGAGTAGAGGTAAGCTTCAGCTGTCCCTATCGCCACGCAGAACCACGCACCTGCCCTACTCCGGGCGTCGTCTCGCAGATTCCCGAGTCCTTCACGTACCGGATGCTCGTATCGTTCACCACCTGCGACTGGAAGGACTTGCGCAGAGCACCGCCAGGCAGCATCGTAACCTCCGCGTTCGCAGAAGCCCTCGCCATAGGGTGCGGCGCGAAGGATGCGAGAGGCGACGCCAAAGCAGCCGAGGCAGCGAGGAGAGCAGGGAGTCCAAGCAGCATGATGGCGGCGAGAGGGCAGAAGGGCGGCGCGGGCTCGGGTCTATACTTATATGAATGCATGCCGACTCTCTAACTATACAGCGGCCTCATGCGGCGCTGATAAGCGCGAAGCGGGCGCTTGTCGCGAAGACCGCGCGCCTGCATCACGGGAGCGCGCTCTACACGCGATCCTATCGCAGTTCGTCCCGAAGCCGGTCCTCCTACCTCAGTCGAAGGTCTTGACTAGACCCATTTCTTGCTGCCGAACATACGGAAAACATACAATTCTGTGGACTCCCTCATAGCACGTGCGCGATTCCTTCCCGAGATGAGTGATGAGAATGAAGAACGCCTTCCTAATCCGGCGAACAATGACCGCGTCGCATCACGTGCGGGGACGCGATCGTACGGTCACAAAACCCCTCGCTCCGGACGTAAGTCGCTCCCGCCTTTCTTCCCAAACGTCCACTCGCTAGCCTCGAGAGACTTTGCCCGCTGCTGTGCAGTCGCCCTTTCAACCTTCTCTTCACCCGACTTTCTCTTCCACAAACCAACCAACCCGCCTGGTCGACCCAGCGAACGCCCTACACGAACACCCCACACGAAACTAAACCCGCCACCTAAACCACCCCACCAACCAAACCCCCCGCCACAATGCGCTTCACGCTCTTCACCTTCTTCGCCACTCTCTTCGCGCTCCTCGCCACCGCGCTCGCCGTCCCCGTCGCCCCCGCGCACCCCGGCAGCCTCATGGGCCGCCGCTTCGTCGTCAGCGAGCGCGACGCGCCGCGCGCCCTCGCCGCCGCCGCCGTGCGCGCGAACCCCGTCACCATGCGCAAGGTCGCCGCCGAGGAGTCGCGCGCGGACCGCTTCCAGAAGCGCCTCGCCCAGCGGGCGGGGCTGAAGGAGCGGAGCGAGGAGAGGGAGCAGGCGGAGGCACCCCGGAAGCTTGCGATCGCCGCGCGTAAGGCGAGGGCGCTGGGCAGGCAGGCGCGCCATGAGATGGAGCGGGGGCAGTGAAGGAGTGTCGCTTGGCTTTGTGAAGGAGCGTCCCTCGGCGCAGTACAGGAGTTTAGGCTCCTGTGTACATGACTGGTCGCATTGGCACGACCGACCCCTGCGTGCATGGACACTGGGCGTTTAGTCTCGTACCGGCTACGGACACTCTCGGGCACCGACTGGACTTGGCTCCCTACTATCTATCGGACTGGCTCCATTAGTACCTAGAGTGCACAACAAGACATGCTTCATGAACATCGTAAACCTCTGCATGCGGTAAGCGCGATGGCTCTGCTTGTGGTAAGCGCGATATCTCTGCTTGTGGTGAGCGCGCGATGGCCGGAGGTAAGTTGGATGCCCGATGGTCGGGTACAACGAGAGCAAGACGCCCGCCATCTCGAGGAGCTCATTGAGACCACTGTCATGGGAGATGCATAACATCGCGTACTAGTACAGCATAAAGCACAGACAGAACATCATAGATGGGTATAGCGAACCGCGCGTAGGCGTCCGTATAACAGCCCTCTCGCGCTCTCGTACAGGTCCATTCGCCGAGCATCGGACTTAAAGAGAGTCGAGGAGAATATAAGGTGCTGAAGCACAGGTGAGGTGTCGGAAGGGGATGTGGGGGAGGCGAGTACAGTGATGAAGCGTAGCGTCGAAGGGCAATGCCTCTACCGCCCCCGCCCCGCCCCATTCCTCCTCTTGATAGCCCCGCGCTGCGCACGCTTCCTCTTCGCCGCGCAGTCATCGCAGTACCACTTGTCGTCCTCCGCGGGCTCTTCTGTCAAGCCGACGCAGGTGAGGTGGAACTGGGAGGGAGAGGTTAGCGAACTGTCACGACAAGCGGACAAAGGGGAGAGTGATGCCAGCAAGATCTCAGGATAAAACAAGCACTCACCCATTCCGTTGGGCAATTCGGGCCGTCGCAGGCGATCATGGTGCCCGAGCTCGGGCCCCTGCAGATGCAGTACAGCTGCTTAGGGTCTGCATCGTGGCCGTCGTCCTCCACCATAGGCGACGGGCTCCTCATTGCGGGAAGCTGTGCGGAGATGGAGTCGCCCGGCAGCACGTAGTCGCCCATGTGCGAGCGCACGGAGCGTATCTCGGATGGCTGAACGGACTCGCGGTGGGATGAGCGCGCGGGGCGGCGGGCGCCGTTGGTGGAGGGGCCGGCGGAGCGGGAAACGGGCATGGGGGATGCGTGGTCGGTGATGTCGATCATGGTGTCGCTGGGGGAGGCGGCGCGGTGGCTAGGGCGCATGTCAGCCTTCTTGCCACAAGAGAAAGGAGCGCACAACTCACGTCTTCGCCCTGCCATTCGCCCGCTTCAGCTCTGCGACCCGATCCTTGCGCGGCGAGGCGTGCTCCCCATGCCGTGGCCTGAAGGGGCTGGCGTCCACATCTCCATTGACGACAAGGCTGCTCCTCGGATTCCTCCTCCGCCCATGCTCGTTCATATACGGGTGGAACCTCCTCGGGTTCACATGCGGGAAGCTCGTCTTGCGCACCAGCATCCTCGCGTCGAAGCCCGGGACGCGCTCCGTCAACGTCCTCAGATGGTGCATATGCGCCTTCAAGTTATCCGCCGCCTGGCACGCGACGCGAATCTTGTCCTCGCCGCCGAGCTTCAGGCGCTTCGCCTCCTCCGCGATGTCGCTCAGCAGGTACAGTCTATCCGCGCGCGCCGCGGTCGGGTTCTCCAGCAGCGCGACGAGCTGGGTGATCTTCGCCGTGATGGACGCCATGGAGGAGGAGAGCACGGCGTCGAGCTCGCGCAGGTCGGCGAAGTTGCGCGAGAGATCGACGGGGAGCGAGTCGAGGGTGTGGGTGTACTCGGTGAGGAGGGCGAGCGCGTAGGGCGCCTCGGTGGAGACCTCGAAGGGGATGGGCTTGCGGGGCGCCATGGTGGTGGGAAGGAAGGCGGTGGTGGCAGTTGGTGGCCGTCGCCCCCGACGAGGAGAACAACAAACAGAGTTTCCGGGCTGTCGGGCCGGTATGTGATGGGCGCCTAATCGAGGCTTGCGCTTGACCTGCGCGGTCACCATCGCTGCGGTCGACGACGAGCGCTTGAGGCTATCAAGGGGCGGCGCTTCGCGGTCCCCGAGGTCTTGAATATCAGTACTGCTCTGCTCGCCGGAAACATCTGCTCTCTCTTCTTGCCTTACCCATGCGGCGCATCCTCTGGCAATCCTTTGGAGTCAGAATCAAGGAAGGTTAGAGTTGAGCATCATCGTGCATCCCTCGGCAGCAGCTTTGCATATTTGGTGAAGGCGATGGGCTGGACGGCGGCCTCGAGCTTTACGTCGGACGCCCCCACCGATGTCGGCGACAATTTTTTTGAGGTGTCGCCGCTCGACACCAGCCGCCGCCGAAGGAATTTGTATCCGATGAGTCGTTGCATTCTTGAGCAGCCCAGGAGCATTCCCTCATCATGCGTTTTCCCTCCTTATCAGAGCCCGCCTATCTCTTGAATACAGCACACTCCCTTGCCCCTGCCCGCAGCCTCGTCCACCTCCCAAGCCTCTAGACATGCTCTCGGCGTCGTCCAAGAGAACTTCGAGGTCGACGATAAGGAGGCGCGCCGACACGAGCGGCGGCAGACTCAGACTACTTCCATGATCTTGGCATGATCCGCTCCGGTGACCATATGGTGATCCGCTTCTCCCTCCCCTGGCGCCAGCGCCCCCCTCCTGCTCCCTCCTTCACGCGACTGCGGGACAGCGGCCCACCGCGCTCTGATCACTGCTGATCACCCCCGCACCCCAGGGCGCCAGACACAATATGACTCTGGGCGCCAGCAATTTTCCTTGGCCGTCGCCCTCGCCGGCGCGATCAGCAGTCATTTATTTTGCCCCGGGACCTCGCTTTTCCACACCATTCCACTCGGGCGACTCCTTGACAGGCAGCCACAAGACCCCGTACACAACGCGAGGGTTGATGCCAAGGTGTTGAATCTATAGAGCTTGGCTGTGTTTGCGTGCCAGCATTTTATATACGATCCGTCACCGATCTAGCGGCGCTTCTTCCTCCTCCACACCACCACCATCTCCTCACCTCTGCGCCTGCTGGCTGCCGCTATGCAGAAGGACAACGCATCCGATTTGGAGAAGACGTCCACCCAGGTGGGCGTCGGCCCCCACGAAGACACCGCCGATGGCGGCGTCACGAAGCTCGGGGAGGTCGAGTTCAAGCACGACCTGCACCGTGGGTTGAAAGCGCGTCATATTACTATGATTGCTATCGGAGGAGCTATTGGGACTGGTGCGTGATCGTCGTGCGCGATGAGGAAGTCCGAACTCACGATGCACCGCAGGTCTGATCATTGGAACGGGCTCTGCGCTGGCGCGCGCGGGACCGGCATCCGTCCTCATTTCGTGCGTGACGAACGCGTTCACCTCGCTGCTGATGTCCTGACGCGTCGCCCAGGTACTCTGTTGTCGGCTTCCTCGTCTACCTGGTCATGTGTGCGCTTGGTGAGATGGCCGCATGGCTCCCCCTCGGCTCAGGCTTCACGGGCTACGCGAACCGTTTCTGCGACCCCGCGCTCGGTTTCGCTCTCGGATGGACATACTGGTTCAAGTGCGCCCTTCCGTTCAATCTCACCGGCCCCTACTCATGTGAATACCGCCTTCAGATACATCATCGTCACGCCCAACCAGATGACAGCCGGCGCGCTCGTCATCAGCTACTGGATAGACCGCGACAAGGTCAACCCCGGCGTGTGGATCACGATATTCTATGTCACCATCATCTTCATCAACTACTTCGGCGTCAGGCTCTTCGGAGAGTTTGAGTTCTGGCTATCGTCGTTCAAGGTCATCACGATTGTGGGGATCATGATCATGAGCCTTGTGTTCGCGTTGGGTGGCGGTCCGTCCCACGAGTGAGTGGCATATATGAATGGTTGCGCGATCCTGCTGACTCGAAATTCCCAGCCGCAAGGGCTTCCGCTACTGGAAGGATCCTGGCGCGTTTGGCGAGTACATCGACGAGGGTGCTACTGGCCGCTTCCTCGCGCTCTGGTCCACATTTGTGACCGCTACCTTCGCCTACCTCGGCACCGAGCTCGTCGGCGTGACCGTCGGCGAGGCGCAGAACCCGAGAAGAACGATCCCGCGCGCCATCCGCCTCACCTTCTTCCGCATCGTCTTCTTCTACATCCTCTGCGTCTTCCTCCTCGGCATGATCGTGCCCTACAACTCCGAGCGCCTCACCTTCGCGACGAAGCAGGCTGCTGGCGCGTCTGCGTCGCCCTTCGTCGTTGCTGTGCTTGAGGAGGGCGTCAAGGGTCTTGACCACGTTATCAATGCGTGCATCCTTCTGTTCGTCTTCTCTGCGTCGAACTCGGATCTGTACATTGCGTCGCGCACGATCTATGGCCTGGCGTGCGAGGGCAAGGCCCCGGCGTTCCTGGCGAAGACGGACAAGCGCGGGGTGCCGATCTACGCGCTGGGCTTGTCGAGCTTGTTCGGGCTGCTAGCCTACATGAACGTGGCGGAGGACTCAACGACGGTGTTCGGATACTTCGTGAACCTGGTCACGATCTTTGGTATCTTGACGTGGATCAGCATCTTGGTGACAGTAAGTCCTCGGACAGCCGAGGTCGCCACGACGCGCTAAAGGGTGATTGCAGCACATCTACTTCGTCAAGGCGCGCAAGGCGCAGGGTGTCACGGACGAGATGATGCCGTTCGTCGCACCACTTGGCCGCGGGGGCTCGATCGGCGCGCTCACCGGCTGCTGCATCATCGCCGTCTTCAAGAACTTCAACGTCTTCACGCCCGGCAGCTACGGCACCTGGGATTACAAAAACTTCATTACGGGCTACCTTGGTATCCCAGTATACCTCATTCTGATTTTCGGCTGTGCGTCTTTCTTTTCTCTCCACTGTTCGGAGGAATAAAATGTGCTGACGCTCTGCACAGTCAAGCTCTGGTACCACTACAGATACCGTGTCACTAGCAGCATCCGGCCGCAAGACGCGGATATCTTCTCGGGCAAGGCCGCGATCGACCAGCAGGAGGAGGAGTTCCTCGCAAGACAGGCCGCCAAGCCGGAGGCGAAGGGCATAAAGAGGATATATAAGAAGTACATCGCCTGGCTGTTCTGAGCGCACCACAGTCAGAGCGCGTGCGTGTACCTCCGTTTGGGCGCATGCGAGATGCATGCATGCCCCTTCGTGCCACGGGTCCGAGAGAGTTGGGCCTGCGCGAGACGCCGACATACGATACGATATCCCTGTTGTATGATTCTGTAGGTAGCTGTTACCCTGTAGTAGTAAATTATAGCTTACGAATTAACGATCGAATATATAGACAGCTTTTCCTGTTCATGTTTCCAAGGTCTTGCGCTGAGGGACACCGGAAAATTGCCTGACGCAATAAGCGATGGCATGGTCATAACCATACACCACCGCCTGCTTTGCATGCTGTAATGGCCTAACGGGAATGCGGCGGGTTAATCACCGGTCAAAGTCTCGAGCGCGCTGTTTCAAGACCGTCCCCTCCAGAAAATTTGGTGTCCACAGTTTCCTGGCGCGCAAGCGCTGGCTCGAACTTGGAATAATCTGCCCTTGTCAGGCCAGGGAAGCAATTTCGCAACCTGCAGGGCTCGCCTAATTAGTCTTCGGAGACCAGGACGTGTCGTCAGACGCGCTGGGGCTCGGGCCTGCCGCAAACTTTTTGTGGTTTTTGAGGTTTTTCTTGCAGGTACTACACGATTGATGACAGACTTTGAAGCTGTGAATGGGGGGAAAGCGAAAAGCCATTGCAGGATATAGTACAATTGGATGGAGTCTGAGTTTACATGAAAGTCAACCGAGCCCACTCATCCTCTCGAGTTCGTCGAGGGTGCCGGGAAATATCCTAACGGAACCCTCCGCTATGCCAAGTCGCTGCAGCATGCTCTCGATATCCTCCGCATCTACATCGTCCTGCGCCACGATTTCGCCCACCCAATCCTCGATCACCGCAGAGCCGCTGATGAGCATGCTCTTCAACCGCGTGCGATCCGTCTGAGTGATGAGGTTGCGCGTCTGCAGAGCGCTTCCCTCTGGTGGGTCAACTCCAATGCGCTCCTGTGGTTGCCATATTTGACCAGCGAGCACGACCTGCCAGGCGCGGTCGAGTTCGTCGAGCCAAGTCAAGAGGTCGGGAAGAGATTCGAGCTCGGCGGGGTATCCAGGAATGGCAGAGAGAGCGTCGTTGGTGAGGTGCAAGAGGTAGGCGGTGCGTAGGGAAGCAGAAGGCTGGACGGGTGGAATTTGGAGGATTAGGGACAATATCTGGCGAGACTCGTGAAGGTATGCCTGGAGGGTAGGGGTGTTCGTAGAGTCTTCTGCGCTGTGTAGGGATGGTTTGATTCCCGAGGATATGCATACGAGGTGAATGTGCGTACCGCTTCTTATAATTTCGCATGAGGTTCAGTAAGCGCTCGTCCAGATAATCCATCAGGCGCCGCTCTTGCCTGGTACTCAGGGGCCGCAAAGATGTAGCTGCGACCTTTGAATCATTTGTAGTAGGCGAGCTCATTGGTGGCGTTGCCGGTTCCACAGCGGCCATGGTGGTTCAGGTCAAGTGAAAAGGGGCGTTACAGCGTGACGTCACCTAAGTTTCCTTCGGCGCTTAACCACTTCGACCTGTCCGCAACGTCCACCTCTCCGGTACCTTTCTTCGCACTGCGTTGGCGGAGCACACCTCCTACCTCCGACTACCAACAAATGACTCTCACTGAGCCGAGCCAACTTGCGCTGGCTGTGCAGCTACCCCAGAGGAGACCGTAAAGATCAGCAATAAATTGAAGTCACCAGTCAGGCGCGGGCTTCATCTTACGAACTTTCTTCTCACGTCCTGTCTATCCTCGGACGCCGCCGCGTCCTACCTGCGCAGATCCCTTTGGACGACGCTGCACAGCCACCAGTGCTCGCCCTAGACGCCGCCTGCAGGCAACATCGGATGGTGGCTTGTTCTCACGCCGTCAATATCCCGGCGCCTACTGGTATCGATGATGGTGTCTCCTTTACCTTGCGCCGGAAGGTCCGCAAATATGCGTTACTAGAAGCTGGAAGTACCTCGAGGGGGTCGTCATCCGCGCGACAAGCTCTTCCTGTGGACCCACACAACACTGGTCTTTAGGAACCGCAGAGGTTCTGGCACCCAAGTACGGGTGAAACAAGCGCATTTCCGGCTCTTCCTTCCCCACACGGGCGTCCCTATGTATGTATACAACCCCAAGATTCGTAGCGGATATCACCTCCCTCGCCTCCCGGACTCGCCGAACAGAGCTAAAGGGACGATTCGCGCACGACATGGCTTTCCCCGTACGACGCTTCCGCACCGCCACCAGGCAAACATCAGCTCGCTCTACTTCCGCTGGCCTTCACTGAATGGGATGTCGACATTGGACGGTCGCGCAGTGGGGCCGTTTGCCTCTACCCCGTATCGTGGTGCTCAGTGCTGCATCCGCATGAGCGACACCGGGGCAGCCAAGGAGGATAGGCGCGCGCTTGACGAGGCTTTCAGGATGTATATAAGCCGCCTGCGATTGACCTCAATAAGCCATGCCAGTACTCCTCCGCGAGATGGCATTCTTCACTGCACACATGCTGCTTTACGCTCTCGCGTCCTCTGCGATCATCTACGCCCTTCTAGTCCTCGTCCGTCGCCATCTCCGGCACTCCAGCACGTTACTTCGCGCCGCACATCGCATCCTCGACCCTCCTCACTCGACTGCTGCAGATCGCCTCCGCGCGCGTGCACTTCCCAACGCTCGTCTGGAACGAGCGTTCTCTTTATCGAATACCTTCGTCCGTCCAGACGCCGCCACCCACGACGACTTCGTGCGCACCGCGGGTCGCTTTCTCAGTCGCGCCAGAGACTGGGAAGCCCTCCGCGCCACCGCGGATGTCTCGACGGAGGCTGCACTTCGGAACGCCGGCAAAGTTGCCGCGTATGGAGAGTTCATCCAAGAGGTGACGCTCCGCTACGTCCTCGCCGGTCTGCTCGACATCGGGACCCTATCCGGCTCGGCGGAGGAGTCGGTGCTCATCCAGCGTGTCGCGGCTCTCATCACGGAGCTGTGGGTGCGCTCGAAGCACGAGCGGGTGCGCGATGAGAAGCGGCTGGACGAACTGAACGCCGCGTTGCGCGAGCTTGTCCCGGACGCAGATACCTTCCCGAATCCGCTCGACTGGGTCATCCCAACGTGGGAGACGATGTGGCGGGTCGTGGCTGTCGCCATCGCGCATACTGTCGACGACGCCGGCGCTCGTGGCGCCCTCCTTGCTTTCTACAAGGAGACCACCGCTGCTAGGTACGCTCATCGCGCCGACAGCAAAGCCCCCGCCGTCTCCAACATCATCGACGAGGCGTTGCGCCTATACCCACCCACGCGTCACATATACCGCATCGCCGACCGCCCCTCCCTCCTCAGCGCCCTCCTCCCCAGAACCCTCTTATCCTTCCTCCGCCTCCCCACTCACACCACCCGCACCGAAGCCGCCGACATCGAGGGCATCCAGCGCTCTCCCGTCTGGCATGCACCCGACGCGTGGGACCCCATCCGGCACAGCCCTTCACGGCGGACCGCGGAACAGGCGGCGACTATGCTGGCCTTTGGGCACGGGCGGAACGCGTGTGTGGCGCGCATCTGGGCGCCGATGGCCGCTGGGGTGCTGGTCGCTGCGGTCTTGCGTACTCTAGGCGATCGCCGGTGGGAGATTGAGCGGGGGGAGAAGATGGGCGGGCGCGAGGGGTGGAGTGGGTGGTGGGTGCGGGCGGTGTGAGGCTGGGATGTGGGATGACTGGTAGTGACTGAGTCTTGGCTGTTGATTGTAATTGTACTGTACTCCGAGTTGCCTTTGCTTCGATAGGTTTCTTCTTTGTTACGTCTCTCGCGTCTCAGTGGATCATCTATGTATTCTACTACCTGATGGTAAACATATAACGTGGCTGAGCTAAGCGGGAAGTCACCATGGGGCCGCGCCCAAAAGTCGAACCGTGGGTAAAATATCACCTGACCTTTCGTCATCCGATATCTGCGGCCCCTCTTCCTCGAAATCTCCCCTTGTACTGCCAGTGCTCACATATGAATCCTTCTCCAAAGGCTAGCGCGCCACATTTGAAAGAAAGGCGAAACATATCAATCTACTCATAGCTTTGTCCAATAGGTGTACAACGCGCCTTCTACAGCTTTGAGCTGATAATGATTGATGAATTGTACCTGGGGCTCCGCATAGCCTCTACCGCCACTATAAAGTGAGACGCGTCTCGCGCTCGCTCACTCAACACCTCTCTCCACCACCTCACTGAGCACCTCAAACCACCACCATGGACCTCCTCGTCAGCGGCTCTTTTGGCCTCTCCAACGCCACCTTCACCGACGCGGCGACGAACGAACCGCGCTTTCGCACCTCCTCCAAGCGCATGCAATGGGGCAACCACTGGGACACCACTCTTTACGCGATTCCTACTGGTACTCCCAACGCGGCGCGATACGTCGCAGACGACATGTCTGAGGACACGCTCGTTGCTGAGGAGGATCCCGCGAAGTTCGCCGACTTGGAAATCATTGGCACGCTTCATCTGGCGACGTACTATACCGACTCTGGCCACACCTTGATCGTCAACAGTCGGGATATCACCCCCAAGCGCGTGCATATGCTTACAACGTGCGTACTCTCCGGAATAACTGTATCCTCCTTCGTGACTGATATAATACAGCGGTGAGACCTTTGTCGCTTCCAACGGCCGAGAGTACAAGTGGAAGATAGAGTCGACGTTAGGAGGGGATAGCAAGGTTCGTCTGAGTCGTGCTTGTCTCGCGTCGGATGATGGGACTAATCTTCTTCTCCAGTTCTACGACCGAGAGACGAAGCAGGTCGTCGCTGAGTACATCTCACGCAGGCGGCTGTCGCGCAAGCCTGGCCAGCTTCACGTCACCGAGGAGGGTCTCCCCATTCTGAACGAGATCATCGCCACCCTGGTGTACAAAATCCGTCGATGGAACAACGGGTGGTAGATCCAACTGAAGAGACTTCGCCATTTAGCATTTTTGTCACATCTGATTGCCTCCCGCCTATTGTAAAGGAAACCTATTACCTCTGTTCTTTAACCCTATCTCTCGTACCTTATAGGCCCCAGACCTCAGACCCATCCAATCGAATCATTCAGACCCAGAGTTGAAGTTCTATCTTGATCTCATCCGAACTTCTCATTACTGGGACTCGCGAAGCCCACCTGTACTACTCGAAGTTGAACCGTGACAGCCGGTCACGAGCCACCGGATACTGCCGGGACGTGTGCGCGCGCGTGTGGCGTTGCGGACATCCCTGTTTCTTTCCTCTTCTGATTCATGTCTATCTGTGTTGACATTTGTGGGTCCAACCCGGACATCGTGACCGGGCATGACTCACATGACTCATGTGGATCCGTGTGGATCGTTGTGGATCTTCGTAGAAGATCCTGGTTTTTCTCATGTACGACTTATATACAGGCCTGAGAGGGCGAAAATACTACTCAGAGCGATTCATTCCTACTTTTCCCCCTCATCTTCGTGTGCCTCAAGATCTAGTCAGGCTTCCGCAAGTAAGCTGCGTCAAGAGGTTATGAGCCCCGGCTACTAGATCTTTGAGCATCACATCACACGTGTCCCATTCACAAAGCATATCAATCACAATGTCGACGAACGTCAATGTCGGTGGCCTGATCAACACGATCCCTAAGCTCAGTGGCTTGGGCAACTACTACGACTGGAAGTTCGCGACGTCGATGGTGCTGCGTCGTACTGGCGCGTGGGATATTGTGACGGAGAGTAAGTCCAAGCCGAGTGATGCGGCTGAGGCAACAAGGTGGGAAGCCCTGAATCAGGAGGCTCTCACCATCATCGGCTTGAGCGTCGAGCCGAGCCAGTACGGCTACATCCGAGACAGTGCTGATGGTATCGCGGCGTGGAAGGCGCTTGCTGCCGTGCACGAGAAAGTGAGCCGCGCCAACCGCATAGCGCTGAAGCGGAGGTTCTATAACTTCAAGCATGACATTGATCAGTCCATACATACATACATCAACGGCATTCAGGATCTAGCGTCTCGCTTGAAGGGGATCAAGGTCACCCTCCAAGATGATGACATCGTTGATGTATTGATCTTCAATCTAGACGAGAGCTGGTCAAACATCGCGGGCGTGCTATGCTCGTCAAAGGACGAGCTCAAGCTCTCCGACGTCACCAGCGCTTTGATTGACGAGGAGGGCAGACGTGGATATGATCCTATGGAAACAGGTGAAATTCCGATGGCGATGGCCGGTCGCGCGAGGCCGGAAGGGGAATGTTGGCGATGCGGCAAGCGTGGCCACATGGCAAAGGATTGTTGGGCCGAGAAGCCGATCGGCGGGAGCGGGAAGCGCCCGCGCAAGGAGGAAGCGCACTCAGCTTTCTGAATTGATGGATTGTTGTCCGTGGTAGAGGCAACAAATATGTGGAGACTGGGAAAACCTCAGGGGATGTTCAATAGCTGTAGACAATGGGGTGTCACAGCAGGTGCCACCACTTGCAAGCCGGGGGGCTTTGACGTGCAGTGCGTTCCTGGGGGAGATCACGTACCGGATCGTGTACTGTGATGGCGCGCGCGTTATAGTTCGAGTGAGTGACGGAACGGTGAGTCCCGGGGGAGTACCACAGTCGGGGTCGATTTTTCTGATTACTACTTCACGTGTACTGTACTTACAATGGCGCGAGTCGGGTCGATGTCCGGCTTGCGGGGGAGTGTTGACATTTGTGGGTCCAACCCGGACATCGTGACCGGGCATGACTCACATGACTCATGTGGATCCGTGTGGATCGTTGTGGATCTTCGTAGAAGATCCTGGTTTTTCTCATGTACGACTTATATACAGGCCTGAGAGGGCGAAAATACTACTCAGAGCGATTCATTCCTACTTTTCCCCCTCATCTTCGTGTGCCTCAAGATCTAGTCAGGCTTCCGCAAGTAAGCTGCGTCAAGAATCTGCTCAGGAGTAATGCCGGTACGGCATGTAAATGGTCAGCGTCTGCAGGGATTTGGCACCTTGCATGATATTTAAACCTCGGGACAGGTCTCAGATGTTTGGCGGCAGCAAAATGTCCATACTCCGAGCCCGGCAAGCGACGCGCTTATTGAAGTACTTCTTCCCACTTTCCATCTCCGAGGCGTATGCTGGCAAGTACGAGCTCAAGATGTCATAGAGAGTGTACGTGCCCGAGCGACCACGGCTTCTGCGACGAAGGAATTGAAGGCGAAGCTACCGGAACCACCTGTACTTCTGTATCCTTCTCCGCTTCCTCTTCCTCATGACGCACTCCTCTCATTCAGTTCAGGGCCTTATCATAGGTATTGCAAGACCGCAATAGACTCGGAGGCTGTGTGGTGCCTCTTCAACGGCCAATAGACTGGCAGCAAAGCTCCGAAACTGCCACTCCATTGGTTGCTGAGGCGGAGAGGGAGGGCGGCTCCCCTCACCCCGTCCTCCTGCGCAGTTATCGCCGCGCTAACGCCCAGCCGACATCGGCTGCTCTACTGACCAACCTCAGACGGTGGCGGACGCTCGGCAGGCATCCACTGGGCGGCTGCCCGCGCCGGCACCCCGCGCTCTGCACGTTCCGCCGCGTCGGTAAATGGTCACGTTTTGATTGGGTTATCAGCACGATTTCGTCATCACGCGGGGCGCAAGGGGCCCCGCACTTTCCCCGCACCCGCCGCTTCGACGCTTAAGAAGCATCGTAGCTTCTTGACCGCGACCGTCACTGTCGCTGCTCACCACGATGGCGCCCTCACCAGTCGCAGTCTCCACGTCGCCGCCACCAGCACCGAGATCGCCAACTGGCATCGCTAAGAGTCCGCCCAAAGGCCCACCGCCGAAGGCGCCTTACCCAGCAGAATCGAGGACGTTCGCTGGGCAGAGCAAGCTCCCAAAGCTTCCAATCCCACCGCTCGAGGAGACTTGCCAGCGATACCTGCGCGCGCTGGAACCTCTGCAAGACGAGGAGGAGCATGAAGCGACCAAGGCAGCGGTAGCCGATTTTTTGAGTGCGTATACGCGCGCCGATGGGTGCCGATCAGCGATCGCTGACGTGCGGACAGGGCAAGGAGGGGACGGTGAGAAGCTGCAGCAGAAGCTTCTCGAGTGGGACAAGACGCACGACTCGTACATCGAGGACTTTTGGTACGAGAGCTACCTCAGCCACTCCGAATCCGTCGTCTTGTCCCTGAACCCGTTCTTCGTGTTTGAGTGCGTGCGATTCCTTCTTCATTCCGCTTACATAGCTAACCAGTCGACGCAGGAACGACCCCAACCCCACGCGAGGTGCCCAACTCCCTCGCGCTGCCTCCCTTATTATTGCCTCCCTCGGCTTCATCCACGACCTCCGCGAAGGCATCCTCGAGCCCGATACCATCCGCGGCAAGATACCCCTAGATATGGACCAGTATACCCGACTGTTCGGCACCGCGCGCATCCCTACCGAGGTACATCTCGCGTCGAGCCTTGTATAGCGCCGCTGACACCCCCGTGTAGCGCGGCTGCAAGATGCAAGTCAACTCAGAATCGCGACACATCGTCGTAGTGCGGCGGGGCCAGTTTTGTACGTCGCCCTTCCCCCTCCTATCTGACCGCTCTCACCTCCCCTTACAGACTGGTTCCCCGTCCTCGACATGGATAACAAGCCCCTCCTTACTGAGCGCGAGGTCATCCGCAACCTCCAAGCCATCGTCAACGATGCCGACGAGACTAAGCCCGCGGAGGCCGCGCACCAAGCTATCGGCGTGCTAACCACGGAGAACCGCAAGACGTGGTCGAAGCTGCGCACTGTCTTGAAGACCACGACGACCAACAACAGGAGCTCGTTGCAGTTGGTTGACGGCGCGTTATTCATCGTCTGCTTGGATGACTGGGCCGAGGAGGAAGGTGCGTCGTCGTCTGTTTAGTCATGACGTGGGGGATCGTGTGCACTGACATACGATACTGCAGAATTCGCGAAGCTGTACCCATCGCACAGCTGCTCGCCCCAGGAGAAGAACAGGAAGGACGGCTCGAGCCTGGAGTCGAGGAAGCTCGCAGAGATCTGCGCGAACTTCCTGTGCGGCACGTACGAGCTTGACGGCGGGGTGCAAGTCGGGACATGCTTGAATCGGTGGTATGATAAGGTGAGCATTCTCTACCGTTTCTTCTCACCTTCGTGCGTTCCGTTCCCCCCTCACCTTCGTGCGCGATGTACTCCTTCTGACCACTTCCTAGCTCCAAATCATCGTCACCGGCAGCGGCTCCGCGGGCATCAACTTCGAGCACAGCGGCGTCGACGGGCATACCGTGCTGCGCTTCGCGGCCGATATATATACGCAGGGGCTAATGCTGTTGGCCAAGAGCATCAACCCGAGCGCGCCGACTCTATTCAAGGCGGAGCTCAGTCCGCTCGCGAAGGGGGCGAAGGGGAGGAGGATGTGTGAGTGTCTTGTTCTGCTTGAACCGGGGTATAAGGGAGATGGGGTGTGAGGGGGAGGGAATGAGGAAGGGAACCATACGCTGACGCGGGATTCTACAGCTGCGACTTCGCCGTCACGGAATCAGCACGTTGATCTGGACACGACGCCGAAGAAGCTACTATGGGACCTGACGCCCGAGTTGAGGGTTGGGATTCGGTTTGCGGAGACGAGGCTGAGTGACTTGATCTGTCAGAACGATTGTCAGGTATGTGTCACACACTTGAGCATAATGAACGTTATGTTGACCCCTGTCCTCCCAGGCCCTTGAGTTCTCCGGCTACGGCAAGAACTTCATCACCTCGCACGGCTTCTCGCCGGATGCGTTCGTGCAGATGGCGTTTCAGGCGGCATACTTTGGGCTCTATGGGCGCATCGAGTGCACGTATGAGCCGGCGATGACCAAGGCGTTCTTGCATGGACGGACGGAGGCGATACGGACGGTACAGAAGGAAAGCGTGGAGTTCACTAAGGTCAGCCTCTTCTCGTCCATCGCTTGCCTTGCCTTGCTCACGCACACGCACACCTATAGACCTACTTCTCCGAAGCTACCGCCTCCCAGAAGGTCGCCGCGCTCCGCAAAGCCTGCGAGCGGCACACGAAGATCACCAAGGACTGCTCCCAAGGCCTCGGCCAAGACCGCCACCTCTACGCCCTCTACTGCCTCCTCCGCCGCGACCCCGAAGCCGCCTCCACCATGCCCCGCATCTTCACCGACCCCGGCTGGGGCCTCCTCAACGCCTCCGTCCTCTCGACCTCCAACTGCGGGAACCCCGCGCTCCGCCTGTTCGGCTTCGGCCCCGTCGTCGCGGACGGCTACGGCATCGGGTACATCATCAAGGAGGACGGGTTGAGCGTGTGCGCGTCGTCGAAGCACCTGCAGACGCGGCGCTTCCTGCAAACGCTGGAGAACTACCTGCGCGACATGCAGAAGCTGCTCGTGCACCTGCATCGCTCCGCGAACGAGCGCCCGGCGCCGTTCGTGGACCATATGGGCGTGTTGCGGGATAGTAAGACGGGGAGGCCGATTAATGGGTGGGGCGAGGTGAAGGAGAGCGATGAGGAGGATGACGAGATGTTGATTCGTGAGTGGGGTTTGCTGGGTGTGGATTGTGCAGAGGGGAGCTGACGGCCTCTCTGATTCAGCTGGGTACTCGTTCTTCGACTCGGGGGATGTGGCGCTGCTTGGGCAGAGGAAGAGGACGCCGTGGGCAGATGTTGGTGAGTATTATGACCGCTTTCTTAAAGTGGCTGCACGCTAACAACCTCCGCAGGCAAGGTCCTGCATATAGCGGAGTACTGAGCGATGCCGTGAAGGGCAACATGCCGAGGAGCGATGGCTTCGGCTTGTATGATTTATGTATGATCTATTGGCGGCTTTTTAGCTTTCTTGTATATTACAGCGCTACTCTATTCCATGTTGTATGATTAGTGTACGTGCTCAATCTATATCGTGTGCAGTATTCGGGGCGATTGGCGGTTCGTGCTCGTTCAATTGGAACGGACCAGAGGGAGGAAGGATCATTGAACCCGATATCTAGGACTACCATCCGTTGTCCCAGCGGCGAATCTTGTACACCAGAGTAGCGATGATCTCGTTCAAGACGGGCAGACCTTCCTCAGCAATGTGCAATTTTCCAGGTTTCTTAGAGAGTCGTTTGCGTGATGCGTACTCGGCGATGACCGCCTTTGTCTCTCTGTCGTAGAGCTTGTAGCAACAGTCAGCGCGGTCCTCTTACTTTATACAAATCTGGGGCGGGTACCTTGCAGTCTCCCGACATTTGGGACTCAATCTTCCACTTATACTCCTTGCCGTTAGTCGCGGTGAAGGTCTCGCCGCTGTGTATGGCGTAGGATGAGACTTGATAATCGAGTAGCGAGCAAAACAAGGTACATACCTCGTCAACAAATGCACTCTCTGAGGCGTGATATCTCTGCTATTCACAACCACGCTATGGCCGGAATCGGTCGCATACTGAGCCAAGCGAAGCGTCCCAATCAACTCCAGATCAGCAAGTATGGCAAGCTCATCATCGGCTGCAAGCGTCTCCTCCGAAAGGTCATCAGGTGTCACGTATTTCGATGCGTCGGCGCGCCCGAGGGGGATGCCGTATAGGTAGGTTTCGATATGGTTGGCGCTGAGCTGGACGCGCTTCGTGGCGGTGCGGAAGCGGGGGGCGTTCGTCGCGGCGTCGGTGAAGGTGGCGTTCGAGAGAGAGAAGGTGCCGGTGACAAGGAGGTCCATGGTGAGTGGTTTGAAGCAAGTAGCGAGAAGGAAACACGCGTTGTTGTTCGAAGCAGATGAAACGCTGGGATCTGAGAGGCTATGCTCCCACAGGGCACTGCAAAAATAGGAATAGATGTGCTGCACAGCCTGTTATCAGAGTCGAAAGCGCTCAAGCAGACGCTCCTTGTACTTATGGCGAAAGGATGGGGATGTGTCTCTTTCACTTACAGGCGCCCAAGGTGTTGAAGGCAAATGCCGAGTCTTTCTGTGTTTGCCACATGTCCATTGCGGCGTTCGCCGATCTCCTCGAGTTTCTATGTTTGGTTTTCTCTTCGAGCCATGATCTGAGCGCACATCATCGACTGCACCTTCCGCGAAATAGAGCCTTAGGTGGACACTTCTGTCAAGCTTTGCCTGTGCAGGTATTGCCTCAAGCTGGTAGAGGTTGACAAAGGAACGCGTCACCGTCCGGACCTTCCTCAATTTCTGAACATAGAGGACCCCCACCCGCGCTATACGCTCAATCCCCCCTTATGGGTCGAAAAGGATGTGTCTCTCTATATAAAGACCCGGAGTTAATCCATGTCGCCGTTGCCGCAGTAAATGCATCGACCGGCCGCTACGCCTCTCGAGCTAACTGCATCGGGCCAGAGCGGCTACCTTCACAGGCGCGACGTCTTATAACTCACCGTCGATATGAAACCCATCCGATAGGTGCTATACGTCTCGCCAGCAGTCATGCAGACTGCTATCGAGGGCCTGTTCAACTCATCACACCTCGTCCGGCTTACCATAGCGTCTTGCATGGTCGCCCTTGCTTTATGGAGGCTGCTTGCCCGACGTCGGTATCTCGCAAACGTTCCAGGCCCTCAGGATTCGCATCCTCTGCTCGGTGAATGCTTCCCTGTCCTCAATTTCATTGCACGACTCGGACTGATCGCCAAGCTATACAGGTCACCTCCCTCTGCGTCTTCGCTCGCCCGCCGCTCAGGTATTCTCCTCTACACCTGACATTCTCTACCAAGGTTTCTAATCGAACTCTAGATTGACTTCGACTGGGTCAATCAATTCGGCAACATCGTGAAGTTCGATGGCGCGTTCGGTGTACGTCCTCTACCCACTTCCGACCACCATGGGTAGTCCCTGTCACCTTTCCTTACGCGCATACCACTAGGAACAACGCCTTCTCATCACCGACCCGAAAGCACTGCACCACATCATGCAGGCTTCTGGGTACACCTACATACGCTCCGAGGACCGGAAGGAGCCCATGCGTACGTTGTTGGGAAAGGGTGTCTTGGTGGTCGAAGGCGAGTGCGCGTGTCCACCCCCTTATCATCCACCTCAAGCTCGATACGATATTCACCAAGGCTGCTCTTAGGCGACGATCACAGGCGTCAGCGTAGAATACTGATGCCCAGCTTTGGCAGTATCGAGGCGAACGGCTACGTGCCCTCCTTCGCATCGAAGGCGGCGCAGGTGCGTGTGTGCATATAAACGCGGGTCGGCATGAGCGTCTAATCCTTGCAGATGGCCGAGAAGTGGATCGACATGATGCCCAACGATGGTGGGATGGTGGTCGATATCCCGTCCTGGGTGGCACGGGCAACTTTGGGTGAGCGTTTTGCTATTTATGCCTACTGAGAAACACCATCGATGCCGCGGGACAGATGCTCTCGGTGAAGGTCTACCGAATTCTTTTTCCCTCTCTTCCTCCTTAACAGTTACCACCCAGCCGCCTTCGACTACCAATTCGATGCCCTAGACGACCCTACGCACAACAAGCTCGTCAGCGTCTACACCAACCTACTGTACATCTCCCTCCACTCTCCCCTACCCTCGCCACCCCCCACTAACCCTTCCACTCAGAGCCAAAATCCGCTTCGCCCCCACCGACCTTGAGGTCCTCGCCCTAGAAGCCCTCGCGCTCATCCCGCGCCCCCTGAAGCGCTGGTGGAACGACCACGTGCCGAATAAGCGGCGCGCGTATATGAAGCGGTGCCGTGAGGTGGCTGAGGGCGTGGCGAGGGAGCTAGTGCAGCGTCAGCGGCCGGCGGTGAGCGCCGGCGAGGGTACGCAGAGGAACCGTGACGTCCTGAGTCGGTTGGGTGCGTCAGTTCTTTGCGTAGGCTAAGTCTATCTGGCTAACGTGCACGCGCGTCAGTCGCCGCTAACGCGGCAGCTGACCCCAAGGCGCGCCTCGCGGAGGACGAGGTCTATGCGCAGCTGCTGTGAGCATATCTCTTTGGATGATGACACGAGCTCACCAGTGCTCGAAGAACGATCCTGCTCGCCGGCCACGAGACCACCGCTAACTCGCTCTCATGGGCACTCCTCGAGCTCGCGCAAGCCCCCGCCATCCAAGACCGCCTCCGCGCCGAAATCCTAGCAGCTCGCAGTGCGAGAAGCACGGCTTATCTCACGGCAGACGACGTTCATGCGATGCCCTTCCTCAACGCCGTGGTCCAGGTAAGCCGACTCATCCGGCGCGGACAGGCGGTCTCCTCAAGCTGAGGGCTGGGGCGCACACCAACAGGAAGTCCTCCGCTTCCACACGTCCGTTATCGACACGGCGCGCACCGCGACGCAGGACGACGTGATCCCTTTGTCGCGTCCTCTGCTTGATTGCAAGGGAAGACCGGTCTACGAAGTCGCTGTGCGCAAGGGGCAGCATATCTTGGTGTCCATCGCGGCGTATCAGAGGTTAGAGGCGTGGGCCCGAGTTTTAAGGAATTTATGTAGTGATCTCTGCTCGCAGGAACAAGGATTTGTACGGCCCAGACGCGGATCTTTTCAGTCCTGAGCGTTGGCTCAAGGAAGGCTATGTCAGCCAGAAGGCGGGCGGGGGCATATACAGCAATCTGTGCGTGCACTTTCCAGCTCGAGTGTATCTCGCGCTTATAGTAAACACACATCACAGATTGACCTTCGGCGGCGGACATCGAGCATGCCCGGGTACGTGACCGACACCGACTGGCTATAAGGTACTTTACTGACGATACCCCCAATAATAAGGCTGGCGCTTCGCCGTACTCGAATTATCAGCCTTCCTCGTCGAGCTCGTCGGCAGATTCGAGTTCAGCGTCTCGCCGGACGTCGTTGCAAGGGTCTATCGTGGCGCGGCGGGCGTCATGATCCCCATGCTGGAGGGCGAGCTGGAGAAGGGGGTGCAGCTTCCGTTGCATGTAAAACCTGCTTTGGTGGAGTAGAGCTCGAGGAGAATTTTCAGTGTACTTCGCATAGATGGCAGGCTCGTAAGTAGGAGTTCCATTGGTATTGATACAGACCGACATTGATTGTTGGATTTATATTCTCTCCGCTCTTGCGCTGATGACTGAACAAATGTCGAACGATAATCAGAAGCGCGCCAGGACACCCAAATACATCAGCCTTCCCGCGTATCGGGCACTGGAATCTCAAGCCATTCTCTGCTTCTTCAATGCGGGTCTCACACCCTCCTCCTTCTTCGCCTTCCCACTGTAGATAGACGCCATCGCCTCGTCCATAGCCCCAGCGTCTTTCTCGATTGGGACTTCCACACCACGCTTGCGTCCCCTGTGTACGGCAAGCGCCGCCACGGCCCTTGCTTCCTCTTCCTCGCGCTCTCGCTTCTTGGCTTCAATCTCGCGCTGGTAGAAGTCGCTGTAGGACGGTGCTCGCGCGGGTTGAGAGGGTCGGGTAGGGTGAGCGAGCCCAGCAGAACCAGGGCGCCCAGAAGAGTGAGACGGTCCAGTAGAGCGAGAAGGGCCAGAAGAAGAGGTCGTTGGGGTCGAAGAAGAGGACCGTGAACGATCAGCGGGCGGGAGGCGCTTTGTGGCCCTTGAACCCGCGTGGTCTGTCGTGCTCTTGTTGTTCTTCGATGCACAGACCCTGTTCGATGATATGGCGGTTGATGGCATCGAGGAGGAGGATCGAGAGTCGTTAGTGGCGCGCTTCAAGAATGCCCCGTTGGCGTCGAACGGGGCAGCCGTGTTCTCCGACGATGCACGGGGCTTGTTCCATAAACTGGGGGCTGGCGCGTCCTTCGACGAGGTGGGGGCCGCTGCCGGGTGTACGGACTCGGATTGTGAGCGACGCGGGCCCTCGCACCTGCGCTGGTGCTTGTTTAGCTCTTGGGTCCCGGCCCGTGTAATTGCCTCGATCCTCTTTGTCGTTATGTAGACGGGGAGCACGGCGCTGCATCGGTTGCAGGTGATGGTGAAGGGACCGCTGGACTCGTTGGCCGACTTGGTCGAGGGCTTCGTTGTGGCAGCGCGATTATCCGAGTCGGTGGGAGACGTCGCATGGCCAGTGGCAACACCATCCTTCGACGCAGTTCCCTTCGATGCGTGTTTGGTAAACGAGGGAAGCCTCATTATGAGGTACTGAAGATGCAGGGGTGGTGGAAAAAGGTGTGGCAAGGTCAATGAGCAGTAAGGGCGCGCGAAGAATGGAGGCTGTTGTCAAGGTGGAGGAGGTGGCTGTGAGGGTGAACACACCCCTGCAAGAGCGTGACCGGTCGGTCTTTGTCGCGTTGAGTCAGGTGATCGCAATGTTCATGATCAGGGAAATTTGAGCGAACGATATAGCCCACTCGAGTGACGTACTCGGGACCATTACAAGCGGCAAGGCTCAGCAGCTCATGGACGAGCGTCTTCAAATTTATTTCTAGCCAGGGATGGACTTTGGACGTAGTCGACCTCATAGCCTAGCGCACGCGAACGTTCAGACCAAGTGCTTTGGCGGCGCCATCTGAACGTTTTGGGTGCCGGCACATTCCGACGAGGGTCCGGATAGTCGTCACAGCGCGTGTTCGACCCCAAGGGGGACTTGGATGTGGGCTTACGAAAGAAACGACACCAAGGTTGAGACAATTGAGGGAGAAGGGTGACAGGTTGAGACTATGGATGGAGTAGGTATGCACGTAGAAAGTACAGGGTGAGTATGGTCAACATCGTTGTTGAATCCATTGATCTGTTAAACATGGACAGTCAACACGAAGATTAAAAAAATCCAGCTGTCCATACACACCTGAACATTGCAAGGCGCCAGACGTGCCAAGCGCGACTGCATCCCAGGCCCTCAAGCCATCTTCTGCCTCTTCGCCGCGGGCGCCGCCTCATCGTCCGCATTCTTCAACTTCCCACCGTAGATCAAATCCATCGCCGCACGCGTCGTCGCCTTTTCCTTCTTTTCCTCCGCCGCCCTCTCCGCCTCCAGCCGCCGCTTGGTCCCCCGGTCGATCACGAACTCCGCGTTGGCCCTCGCCTCTGCCTCCTTCCGCGCGCGCTGTTTCTCGTTGGCCTTGCGGAGGAAAAAGTCGATTTTGGAAGTGGCTCTAGCGCAGGCGGCCTTAGGCTTGGGCTTCGTGGGTCGCGAGGGCACAACAGAAGAGGGCGAGGGCTCGAAAGAGGAGGATCGGGAGTTGCCAGCGGCGATGGGGCGCCTCACGTCGATCGTAGCGCTCTTTCTGCCCGTCGGCGCATTAGCCTTGTCCGACGTGCGGGCAACTTTCGAAGAGGTGGCGGTCGAAGAGGAATGGGCGGAGTTGGAATTCGGGTGAGGCGCGCCCTTGCACTTGCGTTTATGCTCCCAAACTGCCCTGCTCGGAGCTCTGAGAAGCTCGGTGACATTCAGGTTCTTGCAGTCGAGGAGCAAAGCGCCGCAGCGCTTGCAGGTGAACTTGTCGGGGTCGGTGTTGGATTTCTTGGTCGGCGCGATTGTGGCCGAGCGCTTGGTGGAGGACTTCGAGGCGACGGTGCGTTTGTCCTTGTCAGTGGCAGAGACCTCGCGCACCGTAGGCTTTGTCGCAGTCGTCTTCGAAGTGCGCGAGGTGGTCGTAGGAATGCCCATTGTGAGGTACTGTAATTGGTGGGTTTGTTGTTGGAGTGAGGCGATGTATATGAGGTGCTTGCTGCAGCGTGTGAGAGAATAGACAAAGAAATTGGTCGCTAAGCGGATGAAGGCAGCTGTCAAGGTTGATCAAGGCCACAAGCGTGCGACTGGCTGGGTTTTGTCGCCTTCCGGTCATGTGACCACCACGTTGTGTCGCTTTCCCACGGGCAGGCGCCATTGTGCTCTTCGTTTCTTTTACCGTATAGGGTATCGCGGCTGCCTCAACGAGCGGAATTTAGTGCTTGAAGGTGGATAATTGATGCCCAGCAGCTTCTCGACCGCGGGCCTCTGAAGAGGGCGACAATGAGCAAGAGTAGGGACTCGGAGAAAGTAGGGCGAAGTGCTCACCAAAACTGGCAGTCGCCGCGGGAGCAGCGCCAAAATCCAGCCACCGTCTCTCGTCCACTTCTACGTGACCGTCTTCGGAACAAGACAGAAAAGGATGAACAGTCACAGGATAGGTATGTTTCGTGTACGCGCGCCTGGAATAGAGGCACAATAATTGCTCAACATTGACCTCCCACTGCACGGCTTTCATCTCCACCATGAAAGACGACTCACATTCATCCTGTAGGTTGGCTATTCACAGCGATCGAGCGACGCGCTGCACACGGCGGCTAAAATAACATCAAATTCGCCAATTTAATTCGCCAAGTCACGACATGAGGCGACGACTTCAACCTCACGCCAAGTCGAGCGTGCGGTCGAGACCGCAGCGGGTTTGTTCTGGACAAGAAACTTAGAAGGAGTCAAGCGCGAGGAGAATCACCGGAATGCAGGGTCGTCACATCTTGCAGCCTTCCACTCATTCCTGATCTACCTGATCAATGTGCCAATCGTCCGATCGTCGAGTTCCTGCCTATGATCTATCTCTGGTCAGCTTTACGCGGCAGAAGATTATTATCTCGCGCACGATCTTCCCTCCCCCACGAGATATTCTTGAAGCATTCCAGTGCGGCACGACGGCAACTTCGTCTCCGGGTGGGGCGCGAACGACCGTAGCGAGAGATGGCCGTGCCTATCCTCGTGAAAGCGCCCATGACCATCCAAGACCGCTGCAAAATGCGATGCAATAGCACGAGGCCGCCGACACAGTTCGTCCGTCACATCACCCGAGGCGCACAGGCGGTTGAGCCAGAAGCTGATGTGTTCGACCTCGACATCAAAGCTCGTTCAGTCGGGATCAGATGCCAGCAAGACGCGCGCGGCGGGCGTCCAAGGTGGGCGATGCTCGCGCATGCTGCGTCGTCGTGGTCATCGTAGAGGATCGCGTGCGTACGCTTGAGGATGCGGCCTTCGACGCCCACGAGCGTCCGGAAGACGACCAGCGCGCAAAGCGGTGCTATTCGGCTCCGAGATTCGCGCAAACACGTGAGAAAAGCGTGATCATGGTTGAACTTCCGTATCCGGAGGGCGGGGCCAAGTCCTCGAGGCTTGCCTTCTGCTGTCGATGAGACGACTCAATGTGACAGCGAAGATTAGCAGAAAGCTGCTAGACGCGCAGATTGCTATATCGACGTCAGTAAACGGTGGAAACCAATTAGAGAGGGTACTTCGTTACCTGTGGAGCTTCATCGCCGTCAAACCCGCCGCCCGCGGGGTTCACTAGTGGAGTGGAACTTCTGGTACAGCGGGGGACGGGCTAGGTCTTCCGCGAGCGCTTGTCGAAACTGCCGTACCAGTGGTACTGTGGCGGCCTGAATATCACAAGACCGAGTTTACGAGGACAAGGATCCACTCTGAGGGCTATGGCGACTGTAACACACCCATAAGTGGCGGCTTGGACGGAGATGACCTCGCGCGGGGTCCACTATGTTTCTGAGCGAACGTTCTGACTCTCGATCTGAGCGACACTGGCGTTATCGATAGGGAGAGCTTGTAGCCCGCGGATGGGCGAAGGTGGATCATGCAGACGCGGGTCTTCGGGCTGAAGTTCAACTTCGTCGCGAAGGCGGCGGGATATTCCGCACGATCTGTATTGTTGCATTGGTGGATCCGCTAAAGGAGTTCCGTATCTTCCAGCAGGCTCGGGACCGGGAGTACAACGGACGGTTTAGTTGACAGAGAAGAACGAGAGGCCATTTTGCGGTTCAGAATTCTTCGCCTTGCACCCCCGTCGTGATTGGCGGATCTCGCATCGACGCCGAAGTATGCGAGGCAGAAGTCAGAGGCACGCGTAGAGACGGAGCTTCATACCGGATGTTGACGACATCCATAGAGCAACGCAGACAACCGACATGGTCGATGGAGGGCGGGAATTACGATGCAAAGTAGCCAAGGTTACATTTGTGGCGCACTACGATGGGGGTCGCTCGCGGCGCGCTATGCTGGCAGAAAAGACGTTGTTGGAGTAGAGGCCGGAAGATGCGTACACGAGGTGCTGACGATCCGGTTATCGGGCGGGGGCAGATGGGCGACCTTCGACGCCGATTGGGCAACACCGACGCAGTTTAGACGGCCCCGGAGCGGAGCACAGTACGCGCCAGCCAAGAGAACGTCCAAATCGGTTGAATGCGCGTTCAAGACGGTCGGCCAACTGTTCAACTTGGTTCAATGGGTTGCGAGAGCGATGCGACCACTGTCAGAATCAGAGTGCCTGGCATGTCAGCGATGCGATCCGTTCGAGACGTGTCAGCTTTCCAGCGCAACTCCAGCGCAGCGCGGGAGGGAATGCAGGCGCCGAAGATAGACTTCAATCGTGGGTGGTGGCTGGATTCCGCGGAGCCTCTGTTGCCTTGTCGACTGCGTTTGCATGGGAGGGTCTCCCCGCCCCCATTGACCCCGGAGGGACCAGTGCGGCGCTGTCAGCCAGGAGGGCACAATGAAGGGCAGGGATTTGAACATGCCACCGGATCGGGATGGTAGAAAATGAAGCGCCGGGCCCAAGCCAGGAACGAGCTAGCGCCATGGCAACGATACGTCCTCCTTCTGGGTGCACGGCGCACGCAGAGCTGTCGTGGAATCTCCGGTGTGCGTTGCTGCGAGTGTCTCTCAGATGAAAGGCCCATGTCCAACCCACGTCCAAGGAGGAACAAGGTTGAGGAGGGGGAGGGGAAGGTCATCGCGTAAAAGGGGCGGGCGTCTAAATTTTGCGAAGTCCTGGAATAGAGTGTGACAAAAGTGTGACGCCCGCATCAACCTTTGAAATAAAACCACCGGGCACCCCTCTCCGACCGCTATCTTTTCCCGCTCGCCGCGTCTCTCCTCTCCCTCTATCACCTCTTTGGCCTCGCGCCGTCGCTGGGGCTCTGTGTACGAAGTTCATAGCTGCTCACAGCACTCACACTCCTTTCCCGATCCCCCTCCTTCCCCGACGCGCTCACGATGCTTTCCAACATTATATTCCTCGCCGCCTCTGCCGCTCTCGCGCGCGCCCACGGCACCATCTGGGGCCCGGGCATGTACTGTGCCAACGTACGTGGCCGACGACGAGAAGCGCGACAGCAGCTGACGCTCGAACAGGAGGGCAACCCCAACGCCGACTACCCGTCGAAGCAGAACTCGTACCACACCGGCTACCCTCTCTACCAGCTTCCTTGGGACCAGTTCTGGCGTACGTCCTCCATCCTTCTTCCCCGTCTTTGCAGTCGCTGACGGCCAGCACGTTCGCAGTCAACAACAACCGCAACGTATGTCGCGCCGGAATCGAAACCTGATCTCGACTGACAGCTGACAACCGCAACAGTGCAAGAACGACCCTCCCCCCGATGGCGAGTTCATGGAAGTGTGCGTGCGCCGGCAGCTCGCTCGACGCGTGTCACTGACCAGTTTTGCAGGCCCGCCAACGGCGTGATGAAAGTCCAGTTCGCTAGCGCTCGCGCCCACACCAACTACGGCTGGGACGGCAAGTTCTACACCGGCTTCGTCGATGGCTTGACAGGCTACGACGTCAACATGGTGCGCGTCTCGTAACTACTGACAAGCCGCGCCACCTAACGCATCCTTCAGAACGAGCCCAACTGCGTCACCTCGCCGAACATCCACGCGCAGAACGCGTCCATGGTCGCCGGCTCCGCCTTCGCGATCGCCTACAAGTCCGACATCAACGACGTCGGGCTCGACGACATGGTCGTCTTCTCCGTCAACCAGCACGCGCCGTGGATCACCGTCGACTACGAGTACGAGGTCCCCGACCTGCCCGCGTGCCCCGACGGCGGCTGCATCTGCGCCTGGAGCTGGATCCCGAACGGCTGCGGCGAGGCGAACATGTTCCTCAACGCCTACCGCTGCAAGGTCACCGGTGCCACCAGCCAGCGCACCCTCGCCAAGCCCCAGGCCCCCGTGTACTGCGAGAACGACGACTCCGCGTGCGTGAAGGGCGCGAAGCAGCTCATGGTTTGGCACCAGGCCGACGGTATCGACAACATCAACGTCGACAACCGTAAGCAGGCCAGCGGCAAGTGGGCGTCCCCTGCCTACAATGACAAGTGTGGCTTCGCGCACGGTAAGCTTGAATCGAAGTTTTATGAAAACGTGGCTCTGACAGGTGCTCAGGCGCTCAGACCGACATCTTCGCTGACGGCAACAACTCTGGCTCGTCGAGCAGCGGCAACAACGGCGGTGCTTCTGCCTCTACTGGCGGCAACGTCAACGTTGCTCTGCCCGACTCCTCGAGCTCGAGCGAGGAGCAGCAGGCCACTTCCTCCTGGGATCAGCCCACCTCTACCTGGGAGGAGCAGCCCGCCTCGACCTCCTCGTGGTCTGAGCCGTCTTCATCCTCGTCATCGTGGGTAGACTCTTCTTCCACGTCCGAGTGGAGCGAGCCGTCGACGTCCAGCTCGTGGTCCGAGGAGCCGGCTTCTACCTCATCATGGGAAGAACCCTCCACCTCGTCTGCGTGGTCTGAGTCGTCGAGCAGCGAGTCCAGCTCGACGTGGTCCTCATCCGCCGCTGACTCGTCTGCCACCAGGCAATGCCGCTCCCGCGCCTCCCGCCGCAGCCTCCGCGCCCGCAACGCGCACGCGAACCACCGTCGCGCCTCGCACGGCGGCCTTTAAACGGCCCCGTCGCCCGCGCCGGCGCCGTACATAACCAAATCCTCACGGACCGTCCTTGTACATCACCTAGCGCCGCCTCCGACGGCCCGCCCCGCCTGTTCTGTCTCGCCCTAACATCTACCTCCCCATATTCCCCTCACGATCGTTCATACCCATGCCCGAGCTGCTGCTGCTGTACCACCTCGGGCACAGACCGGAGTCCCATGTCATGCTGGCCCAGTGGGATGGCTCACGTTCTTGGATTCACGACGATCTCACCACGCCTGGCTGCTACCGCGGGCTCGCGCGCTGGCCCGCCTTCGCCTTCGTCCTGTTCCCGTCTTCTTTGCTCTCATCTACTTCGCTTTTCGCTGTTCTACCTTCCGTACTTCCTTCATCCCACTGGTGGTTTTCCTCCCGCTTCGTTTCCTCATCTTATCGCGTATGACTTATTGTGGTTTGTAGTGTTGTCTCTCGGCTGAATAGGGTGCGGTCGCTCACGCGTTTCTGCAGCCAGTACTTACCCGCCGTCCTAGTGCGCAAGCAATCGATGTCTGTGCTTTCGCTGTCTGTAGATACTCACCGTATCCTGACTGAACCCGGCCGACGACGCTTAGTACTGCTGCCAGAACTCACGCGAGCTGGGTGAAATGATGCGCATGTTCGTTCGTTGTATATGATACTGTTTGTGTGTCTGATACTGTACCGAGGCCGTGTGTACTGGCTACCACGCTCAATAGAGGTTCGGGCAACCCGATAGCATCGTGTGCAGTCTTCGTTGCGGGCGCGAGCGATGTCAGGCACGCACTTTGTGCGGAGGAACTTCTTCGGTGATGGATATTTGGGTTTTCTACCTTGGCGGTGGGTCTGGCTCGGTCTGGCTTCGACTCATGTCGCTTGCTTCTCCAGAGGAAGATGTGGGGCTGCAAAATCGGGATTTTTGCCCGAATTATAGGGGCTCGGGCATCGACAGGCGCTTCCAGCAGCGACTCCTCCGAGCTGTGGCAGCGTCCATGGAAGAGGTGCAATGGGCATCAGCGGATGCTTGTGAACAGTTGATCCCAAAAGATGAATTTAGTTGACGACCGCCTGCTCACCAACTCTATCTCAACGAGGACGACGGCGGGCGAACGTGCATTGCACGGGCGCATACATACACGAATATCAATCTATCTTATGCAGTAGGCTAGATAGTCGTTTCGAGGGACAGCGGAGGTCGAGAAACGTGCTACGACGCCCGAACTCGCAAAGTTCAACATGCCGACTTTACCATTTCGGCAATAGCCGATCCGCACGAGCGTGCCGAAATTTGTGCAAATTACAGCTTCCGGGTTCTCCGCCTCCTCCTTCACCTTCCCCGCCATCCTACCTCGTCGTCTCGCCCTTCTCCCCCTTCTCCTGCATCAAAATGTCTCCCCCCATGACTGGCAAGAGCAAGGAGTCCGGCACGGCCCGTGTACTTGGTTCTGGGACCTCAGGTGCGCAGTCATGTACGGCCTCGCGATACATTGAGTTCATTCGTATTCTTTTGCGCAGGGATTGCTGAGCTCTTGGTTTTCCACCCGGTGGATACCATTGCGAAGCGTCTCATGAGCAACAAGGCGAAGGTGCGCGCTGCTGAATCCCTTCCCGCGCATACCCGACGAGTCTAATGCGGTCCCCCTTCCCCAGGTGTCCATGACCACCCTCCAGCCCATCATCTTCCGCGACTACGCGACCGCGCCTTTCGGGAAGAAGTTCTTTTCCCTCTTCCCCGGTCTCGGTTACGCTGCTGGCTACAAGGTCGCGCAGCGGATATACAAGTTTGGCGGCCAGCCGTGGTTCAACGACATCATCACGCGGAACTACAAGGAGAAGTTCACGAGCGCGTTCGGCGAGCGCAATGGGAAGCTCATGATCCAGGCTACGGCTGGTAGCTTGACGGGCATCGGCGAAGTTGTGCGTGGCGGATGCTGTTTAGTAGGCGCCGGGCGCTAACAGATTCTACAGGTCCTCCTTCCCCTGGACGTGCTCAAGATCAAGCGCCAGACGAACCCGGAGGCATTCCGCGGTCGTGGTGTCTTCCGCATTTTCGCTGAGGAGGGTACCGCACTTTACCGCGGTTGGGGCTGGACGATGGCGCGCAATGCGCCGGGCTCATTCTCGGTGCGGTCCATTCACTATCGACAACAAGTGTACGTTTCTGACTTCCCCCTCAGCTCTTCGGTGCCGCCGCCTTCACCAAGGACTACGTCCTCGGCGTCAAGGATTACTCCAAGGCGACCTGGGGCCAGAACTTCGTCGCATCCATCGCCGGCGCGGTCGCCTCCATCACCGTCGCCGCCCCCCTCGACACCATCAAGACCCGCATCCAGAATGCAAACTTCGAGAACAAGGTTTCCGGCATCACCGTCATCAAGGACCTCCTCAAGGACGAGGGCGCGTCCGCGCTGTTCAAGGGTCTCACGCCGAAGGTGCGCGGATTTTGCTTTGGGCTTGGGTGATCTATGATTGAATGGCAATACTGACGCACCTCTTCGTAGATCTTGGTCGTCGGCCCGAAGCTCATCTTCAGCTACACGCTTGCGCAGTCGCTGATCCCCTTGTTTGCGAACTACGTCTAGACGGCTACGAACGCCATGGAAAAGTATCTATACTCTACTTACATCGGGCTGCGTAGATGATCATGGAGCACGGGGGCGAGGGGTTCTCCCTCCTGGCGCAGTATGTCGACCACGGGTGATGGTACGCCGGGCAGCGCGTGGCTGTTCTCGCTCTGAGGCAGTCAGGGAGGCCCTTGACGGATATGGACCACCCATGTGGTGCATGGGCACGCCGTACTAATATATTGTATTCTATCTACAAGCTACTACCAAGCACTAGATGTATCGTACCTGTTAGACGTTACGCACCACCACTCAATGCATGGGTTCATGTCATTCTTTCATCGATATGTGGGATCGGTGAGCTGTTTGTGCGAAAGTAGTGCGCCTCTTTCGCTATATGCTCTATTCACCGACGGACTCTTGTAGGGGTCACCAGTTGGATCACAGAATTGGGAAGCGCTTTCTTACTTGGAAAGACGACGGCGTTGGATGCATCAATAAATTAGATAAGTACGCGAGACCCTCTTCAAGCTACAGCCATTTACGACAACACCAAAGTGAACTTGCCAAGAGGGCGGTCGATGGGAATGTCGAAGATGCCCTTGGGCTGATCATAGCTGACGCCCTCGACCTCCTCCCCATCGAGCTTCGTGCTCCCCGGGGCAGCGGCAACGCCCAGAATGCGCACTCGCTCGAGCTTCACATCACCCACATCGTAGTCGAAGGTGCCGTCCACCGTGAGCGTGCCCTTGTCGTACTTCATCGTCACTTCCGTCGTCTTTTGTTGCTCGATGCTGACACCATCATCAATGTAAAGCGCGCCCTCCGCCGTCCCATCGAGCCCGACTGCGACGACAAACTCGAAGTTCGTACGACGCAGCGCGGCAGTGGTCATCGCGCCCTTCACGCGCATCGGCAAGATGGACCCACCCCGAATATGCACCGGAATCGACGTGATGTCCGCGTTCATCGTCCCATTCGCGCCCGAGCCCTGAAGCGCCGTGAGTGAATACCAGTCGTAGAATATGTCGTCCGGGAAGTACGCATCCCTGCTCTCCGAGTTCTCCTCGATGATCGGCGACACCATGACGTGCGGCCCGAAGAAGAACTGGGTGTCGATGGCGTAGGTGTTCGTGTCATTGGGGTAGTAGTGCCAGAGCGGGGCGATGGCGGGCGTGCCGTCGAGGTGCTGCTTGTGCATGGCGGTGTAGAAGTAGTCGAGGAGGCGGTAGCGGATTTCGATGGCGTTCTTGGCGGAGTTGGTGACGGTTTCCCAGAGGTAGTATTCCTGGCTGATGCTGCTGTCGCCATTGTGCTAGCAAGATGTCAGCTTTGAAAGTTCAAAACTGGTCACTGAGAAGCTCACGTTGCGCATGAAGGGGTAGAAAGCACCGAGAGCCGCCCAGCGGGCACACAAGTTCTCAGTCGTGTCACGGTCTAAGGCTTGCCGTAAGTGGTCTGCTTTGACGGAAAGAAGGTATGCTCACTGAAGCCGCAGATGTCCGCGCCAACCATGGGCACCTGGTATACTCCGGCCATGGCGAGGATGTTGGCAATCGAGTTGCGGTACTGGTCCCAGTTGCTCTCGTTGTCACCGAGCCAGTGCGCGACATGGCGACCAGTGGATGCGAACTAGTCCAAGTCAGTAAAACTGGGCATGGTCGAACCAAGTGCACCTCACCGTCGAGCGCGACAGGACGAAAGGACGAAGGCCCGGCCTGCGGTCAAGCAACGCTTGCCGAGTGATCTTGCTCATCGAGAGACCAAACAGGTTGTGAGTATCGTACTCGACCAGACCATTCTGGTGCTTGATGTTCATCTGCGCGAATTTGTCAGCCCTACTATCCCTCATAAATAAAGCAACGCACCCACCTCCGCGGTCTTTGCCGAAAGCTCCCCATACGCGTTGTCAATATCGTACGGCGGATCCATGATATCGCGCTTCGCCAGTCGCCTCCGAGCGGTGCCGTTCTGGAAGATTGGCGCATCGTGGTCAGGCTTGTTCGCCTCGTTGCGCTCGGGAGGGAGGTTGCCATCCTTCGCCTGCTGGAAGATGTCCTTGTCGCTGTTGCGGTCGAACATCTAATGCGTGGCATCATGAATCAATAACCACAATGAGGTATCATGTAGTGGAACTAACGTTCGAAGGCTCGTTCATGTCAATCCAGGAGCCATCGGCATCGATGCCGGTATCCGGGTCGAAAAAGTGGGCGTACATCAGCGACCAGTATTCCTGCGTCTTCTCGTGGAACCAGTCGGGATATACGGTGACGCCTTGGTTTGTCGTCAGTCGCGTATCGCAAGTGAAGTGCTATAAGCCTACCGGGCCAAACCAGGGCGAGAAAGTCGCTCCCGTTCTCCTGCTTCAGGAAGATATCCATCTCGATGCCCTTGTTGTACGCCTCGTAGTTCTCTCCGGGGACATAGGCAACCCCCGGGTCGGTCATCATGACTAGAGTGCGATAGTCAGGACGGTCGTGTAAGGTAGCAGACTCGGGCACATACTGTATTTCTGCTCGTGGTCGTGCAGGTACTTTACGATCTCCTGCATGCGGTCCAAGGGGAAGTAGTCGGGATCGAGCGAGAAGACGCGACGGCGGTGCATATAATCTGCTCGGATTAGGTGCGCCTCGAAGCAATGCACGCCCTTGCTCACCGATGTCCGTCCACATCGTCTCCAGAGGGATGCCAGCGTCAGCATATCCCGTAATGACATCCGCGAGGTCGACGAAGTCTACCATCAGAGAACAGTCAGTAATCAAACTCCCCTATCCAGCAACCCACTCACTCTGATACCCATACCGACACTGATGCAGCCCAAAGCTCCAATACGGCATCTCCGCCGGCGTGCCCACCACCTCCGCATACTGCCTCGCCACAGCCGTCGGATCACTTTCACTGCCCGCGAAGAAATAAAAATCAAGCACCCCGCCGACGACATTGTACTCGAGGGACGTCGCGCCGTCGGTGTCGTTGAGCTTGATGTCCATGCCGTTGGAGTTGAGGAGGAAGACGCCGTGCGTGCCGGTTGGGCGATGCTCTTGGTAGATGGGGTGCGAGCCGTAGAGGTTGGTGCCGGTAGGGACGAAGGGGGCTTCGCGGTTGAACTGGGTGGGAGGTTAGTCGAGGACATTCCTTTACTAAGAAGTCCAGAAGGATATGGTAGCCACCATAGTCAGCGTCGTATCATGAGTATCCAGCCGGAACCCATGCGTATGCTCGCCCAAACCATAGATATTCGCCCCATCCGGCAACGACGTCTTCACCCTCAGATACTGATCCTCGAAGACGAGCGGGTGCGAAGCGGTGGTAAACAGCACCTCGTCCGTCGACGTGCGGTAGACGGTGAAGGAGAAGGGCGACTCGGTGTAATTGAAGTTGATCTCCGCCGTGTCTTGGCCGGCGTCGTCTGAGGGGCCCGGGCGAGGTATGAGGTCCTCGTGGATCTCGTAGCGTTGGTTCGCGGCGTCGATGATCTTCATGTGGATGCGCTGATCTGGTGAAGAGCATGGTCAGTCATGCGCTTCGGGCTGAACACCAAGAAGTAGCGGAGACGCACTCGTCTCATGCGTGACCTCAAGCTTCAGCTCGGGAATATCATCCCCGAACACACCGCAGTCGCCCGCCTGCTTCAGCGTCGCCCGTAGCTGCTTGTTGTCCGCCTGCTCCACGCTCGCCAGGTTATAGCCCGCACACGCATCGAGACGCGCGGGGTCGACATACATGGACAGCGCAGGCGCGACGAGCGCCGCCATCGCAAATATTGCGCCCTTCATAAATGATGACCTGGGCTGTAGAAGGGAGACTGAACGAGGAGAAGGCGAATCTCACCTGCGCATATATGTGAGGAGCGCGAAGCTCACCGAGTCAAGTGCCCGGGGTGACGAGCACGGGCCCGCCGTCAGTTGACCTGCGGCGGCCTCGGAATCCGTCTCCGGGATGGGAAAGGATGCCTCGAGAGCATGGGAAATATGACGTTCCTGTGGAGGGGATGAATGAAGAAGGTCTCGAAGGAGGCGCAATAAAGCATTGCTATTGAAGTGACGGTAGTGCGGACCGGGTGGGGGAGCGGGCGCCTCTCGTGGCCGCATTGACAATCGTTGTCTCCAAAGCCTCCATCTCCTATCCCTGCCAACCGCTGGCCTGGACTGGTAAGAGAGCGTCTAAAGGTAAGATGTAAAGAGGCCTGTACTCGCACATCAGTCCGCTTTCCGTTGCGGGCGACAACCCGAGCGGTGCTGACACTCGTCTGACGAACACAGCAGAGGATCCATGACAGAAGGAATACATTAGGTATCGGAACCTAGCATACAAGGGAGCTCAGTAGATAATGAACGAATAAATAGGATACATTACTTATAGTGATACAGAGTCGCCCGTTCGACGAGCAAGCCAAGTGGAAGTAACTCGTCAATGGCTCATGACACCCAGCCGTCATTGCGGCGGTTCTGCCGACGGCGCTGAATCGCGACCATATAGATGAGGGTAGCGAGGATTTCGTCGATGATGGGTAGGCCTTTCTGGCTTATGTGCACCTTGTTGGGTTTGGAGGAGAGGAAGAAGTGGCGCTCGAAGAAGGCGATGACTTCTTTGGTCTTGTCGTCGACAAGCTATCGAAGCACTTCAGAGATGGTTCTGAGGTGAGGGATACATGCACGCACCGTGAAGTTCCCCGTATCCGCCTTCCACTTATATGATCGGCCATCCGAGGCCGCGAACGTTTCTGATCTATGGACCTCCCCGTCAGCGCACCCATCCCCTCCAACCTCGACACGACCCTCAATACGCACACACTCATCATCCGCATCCTCGCCGGCGTCACATCCCGACCATTCGCCACAACCAGATGATCCCGGAACGCGCCTAGCGTCACCGACGCGACCTCCACCTCCCCGCCCGGCTGCCCGGGCGCGGCGCGGAAGAGCTTCGTCTCGCGCGGGTAGAGCTGGAGGAGCTTGGTGTGCGTGCGATAGTGGCCGTAGTTGGACCCGTCGAGGAGGACGGTGTTGAGGATGTCGAGGTCGGAGAGGGTGAATTCCATCGTGGGGTTTGAGGGTGGGCTTGATGGTGCGGTGGTGATCGTGAAGGTGGAAGTGGTGGTGGTGGTGGTATGGAACGAAGAGTATGGCAGATCGGTTCAACAAGGCCGCGAAGTAAAGAGGTCTGGCCGTGGAGCGCCCGAAGTCCGTGAAGTCAGGCGGTACCTCAGCTCCTCGACGCGCACAGCCTCGGCTGTCATAGCGATGGGCTTCATGTTCGATGTCTTGTCTTGCTGCTGGCCGTGCTCAATGCTTATTGTCGACCTTTGTGGCGGTAAGCTGGGTGTCGCTGTCGGCCAGTCCGACTTCGATCCTGCCGTACGCCCCCGTCATCGCCGCCGACACCCTCAAACAAGAGCGCCTCGCGCCATTTGATCTTCCATCTTCTGCGACTTGAGCGAGCAAACGTGCCTCGAGACCTAGATAAAGACGGGATGAGACAGCCGCTCGCTGCTGCGCTTGATAAAAAGCTTGTGAGAAGGTAAAATGGGCGGGAACGACGGCGACGACGACGACAAGACAAGCCAAATGGGGGCGAACAATGGTTAGAACTTAGCACGTGCTCATCGGGATCTTCCGGTTTCTGTGTGACCAAAGTTGAACTTACCTTCCGCCTCATTGGCAGCCTATAACACGACGCGCAAGCAAGCTCAGGAAGTGTAGAGGAGAGTAATGAGTCTTTTCCAGCTAACAAATACATAGATCGCGCTAGCATCGTCATTCGTAGCTCATAAGTTGCCGAAGACTGGCGCCACCGCGACGACTGACTGCAGGATACAGCATTACACAAGTCTGCATGCCAGCTTCACGACATGCCACTGACTGCTGCCCTACGTCGGTGGATAGCTACCATGTATATTAGCGTCGCCAGAAGCTTCTCGACAATCGGGAGCCCTTTCTCCTCGATGTGGACCTTGTTCGACTGCGAGGACAGCGCCGAGTGGCGCTCGTAGGACGCGACGACATCCTTGGTCTCGTCGTCCACGAGCTATGTGGCTCACGTTTAGCACGGCCATATTCATTAAATATGACACAGGACGTACAGTGAAGCTGCCCATCGCATCCGATTTCCACTTGTATGATCGATCATCGGAGGCGGTGAATGTCTGCGAGCTGATGAGGGTATGGTCAGTACAGCGCCCTCATTCCATATAGCGACCTTCGACTCACGCAGACAGCTTCTTCTTCTTCACTGGCGTCACATCCCGGCCATTGACCACCACCAAATGGTCGCGTGTCCCGGCAAGAGTGACCTGCCCGACGCGAAGATCTCCGCCAGACTGCTCGGGGTCTACGCGGTAGAGGGCGGTCTCGTGCGGGACGGCAGGGTGGTTGGTGTGCGTGCGATAGAGCGCGCGACCAGTGCCGTCGCTGAAGACGGTGTCCATGATGTCGGATTTGGAGAGTGTGAGGTCCATCGTGAGATGATCGCGCTGGGGAAAGCACGCATAGGAGGATGGTAGGTCGGGGAGCTCGAGCTCGCTCCTGGTGTCGCCGTCTTATAGTAATCCGCGCGAAGCCTTCAAGCGGTCAGCTGCTCTTCGCGTACAGCCTTGCGCGGAAAATTCCCGCTAGTAACGATTTTTTCTGCTTTGCTTTGAATGAGTAGGCGAAGGGTTTTTTTTCAGTAGGTCAGACGAAGATGTAAATTGTTACTACCGACTCGAGGGAGTTGGACGACGGTTTGTATGTTGGTTTGAAGCCAGCGAAGCGCTCGGGAGAAGTACAATGCCATTTCTAGGTCCCATTTTTAGAGTGTAGAAGATCAACGGGCGTTTGAGGGGGCTATTGATGACGATCCAGGACAAGGATGAGAACGACCTTGAAACAGTTCAACTTGTTCATCACAGCGACGATCAGGCAATCATACATGTCCTGCTCCGAGCCCATGCTCTCTGCGCTCCACAGCGATGCGTACATACAACTTGTATGAGAGACTGCGCAAAATGACAGCACCCTGCTTCATGGCCGCCGAGGGAAATTGGAGGGAGGTATAAAGCTCACACCTTCCCTCCTTCATCCCTCACATCTCCTCTTCTTCCTTTTCTTCTCCAGGTCTCCTTCCTGTCCCTCCTTTCACCGTCCTTTGCGATCTTGCACTTTGACGACTCGTCCACCTACTTTATTTGCTAGCCATGGCCCGCTTCTCTTTCGTGTTCGCCTCGCTGGCGCTCGCCCTGCTCGCCAGCGCGACGCCGATGCCCCGCCTCGAGACGGTGCCGGCGCATGCGACGAAGCTCGCCATCGACGATGTCACGAAGCGCATCATCGCATACGACGCGCGCGGTGTGCACCTCGGTTTTGTTGAGCGCAGTGTCTTCCCGAAGATCAAGCGCGACGACGTCGGCGCCTGCAGCTCGATGAGCGCGGATGATGTCCAGAAGCGTCTGTTATCCTCCTTGCCAAGGTGGTCACTCTTATTTACGCCGCATTGTAGTCCCCGGCTGGGATCAGCTCGAGCAGAAGGCGAACGACAACTGGGGTGACGGCTCGCGCAAGATCGTCACCAACGACGAGGACGTGGGTATTTCGCACGCAATTCGCTCATTCATCTTCTCACGGAATCCTTTGCAGTACCCCGAACAGCCTGCACAGATCTGCGCTGAGGACGCCGGCGACATTACCATCGACGGTGACCCTGAGTGCACGACGCAGACGCAGTCGCTCGATACGACCGTCTCCGGCACGAACGGTACCGCGACCGTCAGCGAGACCACTGGCACCAAGTTCTCCTCCTCGCAGACCGTCTCTCGTGCGCCTTTATCTTTCTTTCACCTCTGTCCCATACTCACCCCCATCCCAGAAGAAGCCTCCCTCGCCATCGGCGAGACCGTCTCCGTAAAGGTCGGCATCCCCGAGGTCGCCGACGTCACCTCCACCACCTCCGTCGAGGCCAAGTTCACCAACACGCTCTCCACCACAGAGACGTCCGAGAACAACCAGCAGACGACGCAGACGGTGGCCATCGCCGTGCCGAACGGGAAGACGTGCAAGGTGAACTTCGACGTGACGACGTGCACGACGCAGGGGTCGGGGCAGGTGCCGTTTGTCGCGACGGGGTGGGTGTGGTTTGAGTATGATGATAAGACGGAGGGGCATTATAAGTGGGCGCTCAAGATCGACGATATCGTCGCCAACAAGGACGACCGCTCGACCTTCCTCAAGTTCGATGCCCAGGTCAAGTCGGACACGAACGGCGAGTATAAGGCGGACTGCTAAGCGGGCTCTGCTTGCATCGGCCTGTCCGAGGGCTACGGAGGATTACTCGGTCGGACGACAACGATGCACGGGAACACGCCTACGACTTTGTAATGTTATTTATCTTGCTATTTATCCTACGCGGCAGCGCGCCGCGATGCAACCGATAATTTGCTGTCGTGAACGAATCCGAGACAGGAATGGGGAGCGTCGTCGAGCGCAATCGGATTCCGCAGCTCAAGAATATGGTCCTTGCCATTTCCTATCAGGCTTGGACAGGAAGAGGGAAAACAAGGCAAACAAAGGTGATGAAGTACGTCGCGCGAGTATGATAGGGATTGAGGCTAAAGGTACATACCCTCAGGTAGAGGTATTGAGCATGAGGGGGAAGGTATTTGGACGCTAGTAGCGCACGGATAGGACAGGACTCCCGCAGGAGAAAAGAGAATTATACTGGCGCTGGACGGGGACGAGTGAATAATCGCAACGAGCATTGAAAGGTTGTCCGCATATAGATACCGGGGCGCTATAATACAATAAATCCGTCTACATGGCATTTTGTGTGGTGGCTAAAAGCCTAGTCAAGAAGGTTGCCATCCGGACCATATGGGAACGCCAAAATGGCCGGCCCCGCAATGGTCGTATCATCCGTCGCCGCCGTCGCATTGTTCGTCGCAACCGCATACACCGTGCCCTTCAAGTCACCCGGAATGGTGACCTGCCCGTCCGACACCTGCACGAACGTCTTGTCGAGGCCGCTGAAGAAAGCGACGTACATGTCGCCGGAGGTGTCGGTGCCATTGGCGTATGCGACGCTGACGGAGTCACCGGGCTTGCCGTCGCCGAGGGTGAGAGTGGGGAAAGCCTTGAAGGGCAGGGTCGGGTTGGACTCGGGGCAGGAGACGATGAAGGCGCTGGCGAGGGAGTAGACCTCGTTAAAGGTGAGGGCGGTCTAGAGCGTTGATGAGTATGGAATACGATGAGGTAGACGAATGGATGCTTACATCGTACGCGCCACTCCACGGGTTATCAAGGTGAATGGCCGATGCCACCCACGCCGCATGGCGCGCCTCAGTCGACAAAATGACCGCCGCCGCCGTCAACGCATCCGACGACTGCAAATACTTCGCCGCGCCCGCATACGCCGACGTGCCCACGCCCTCCAAAATCTGGCTCATCGCCGCGAAGCTCTGCGGGTCGTGCGCGGGAAAGTTGTACTCGCACGCCTGCGTCGCGGAGTCGCCGAGGACGGACGTGAGCGTGTCGACGTGGCTCTGCTCGTGCGCGCCGATCTCGACGAAGCGGCCGCGGGCCCACTCGGGGAGGCCGGCGTTGGTGAAGTCGTCCTGGGTGTAGTTGGAGAGGGCCTCGTGGTAGAATGTGTTCTCGAGGTGCTCGAGGGTGAGGGCGTAGTTTAGGACGACGGTGTCTGAAAGAAGGGTCAGGGACCTTCGAGTATGGGCAGGTGTTGAACATACCGGTGATCTCGCCGTCGTTGTTCCTCTTCGCATGAGGCAGGGCGGACGCGGCAGCGATGGCGAGGGAGACTGCGAGGAAAGAGATCATGATGCTTTTAAGTTCGTGTTCGTGTTGGTGTTGCGTTGGTGTTGAGTGTTGAATGTTGATGTCGAAGGCGAATGGGGGAGAAAGAGCGGCACCCTCCCTGCTTTTATACTAAAATCCCCTATAGCGTAGAGACATCGCTGATGACGGCCGCGGTCAGACGTCTCGTCGAGCGCGCCGTTGACAGTGCTCGGGCATCCCGGATAGCGCCATTTCGCGCTCCTTTCCAGACGTACGACTATATGAGACCCTCGGGGAGAAGCACCTGTGATCCATGACTGAGGCAAACGCGCAGAACGCTGTGGCGCGCGCTGCTTGAGACCCTTGACGAGAGTATCTTATGTACAGGAAGATGTCTGCTCGAGCAGGACACGAGAAATAAATCTGAGCACCCCCTGAGCCATAGAACAGAGGGATGAACGATGGAAAATGGGCTTAAAGGCCGGAATTAGCCACCACCAGCAGATGCGAAACTTTTGAAGTCAGACTTACAGTGGAGGCTGTGGTCGCGGACGGGATACAATCTCAGACGTCTGTACTGTTGCTAGTAAGCGATAACGTGACCGCGTAGGCTGGTGGCCGTGCTGAGCAAGCTGCCTCCAATCCACCGCGCCATCGTGCGCGCCTCGAGCGGGTTCGAAGAAAAAAGTCGTCGCCTAGCAGATATCCGACAAGCAGTATATTTTTTGCAGGGTATCGAATTGTGATTTCAGAGGTTGGAGCTGGCGAGAATGCACGGTGACAAAGTTGAACTTGGGACATGGCCGCTCGGAGCAACGCGAGGTCGCGTGGCGACAAACACGAACAAAGCCCATCGCCCTTGTCCTTCCCCGGTCACGCACACCGACCGCGTCGCGAACCATGGCGACCAGCACATCATTCAAGGACAGGAACCTAATTTCCGTGATTGGAGATGAGGTGTGTGTGGTCTACACGTACAACTGTGTGGTGTACTGAGCGTGCAGGACTCCATCACTGGGCTCTTGCTCGCTGGCGTGGGGCACATCAATGAGCAGCAGAAGAAGAACTTCCTGATTGTGGATGCGAGTGCGTGACAATAGCTAACTGCTATATACCGCGCTGACGTTCGCACTCGTATAGAGACCCAAGTATCAGCGATCGAGGCCGCATTCCAGGAGTTCACCGAGCGGAAGGACATCGCCATACTGCTCATCAACCAGCACGTACGTCGCATGACCATCTCCTCCGCCCCCCTCCTCACACCTCTCTGTCAGGTCGCCGAGAAGATACGACCAACGGTGGACAAGTACCAGCAAGCTTTCCCCGCGCTCCTCGAGATCCCCTCCAAGGATCACCCATACGGTGCGTCCACACACTCCCTTACCTAGTCAGATAGCTGAATATGCCCCAACCCCTCTTCTAGACCCCTCGAAGGACTCCATCCTCAAGCGGGTGCAGAAGCTCTTCGGCGATGCCTGATCTTCCGGGCCCCCATATCTATGGCTCATCACATTCACCTGGACGCTGCAATCCTACAATGTACTTCGATAATGCATACCCTATGATGGAGAGACGACGAAATGAAGGCCCTTACAAGACTTCTGCGACATGTTTCCTTCACGCGATGGCGAGGGCAAGTTTGGCGGATCGCAGATCCATAGCAGACGTTGCTGAAGGTGATGTCAGAATTATTAGCCACGCTCAAAGTTGAACGCAGCGCTGCGGCCTGCGGCTCAGCTCGTCACGAGATCGCAGCGCGGAAAGTTCCGAGCGGCAAAGAGATCGCGGACGCCGGGCGAAACGCCGGCGACCGGTGATGGACGTGCGAGCAGCGTCGCCGCCGTCGACCTCAGTGGTCTCGCAGACGCCGTGGACGTCGTACCAGTTATCATAGAGCATTCTATCGAAATCTAGCTAGCCATGAGTACACGCCAGAATATATATGCAAACAAGCTTAGTTCAGCCTTCATGACTGTTTTTACATCCTCTCGTCGTTGTGTGAGGGCGCGAGACCGGTCAGTACAACGTCCACGGCGTCTGCGAGACCACTGAGGTCGACGGCGGCGACGCTGCTCGCACGTCCATCACCGGTCGCCGGCGTTTCGCCCGGCGTCCGCGATCTCTTTGCCGCTCGGAACTTTCCGCGCTGCGATCTCGTGACGAGCTGAGCCGCAGGCCGCAGCGCTGCGTTCAACTTTGAGCGTGGCTAATATGCATCCATGACCATTACTAGGATAGTTGATGTACTTACTCCCAAGGCCCCATTCAGCTTTGCGGCGCCACCGTATGTCCGAAGGAGTTCTGAGTCCACCTGCGAGAGGGATCAGCAAGGGTCAAATCAGTCAGTCTCGCGGTGAGGACCTCGCCAGCGTGAGCAGTTTTCGAGAATACGGCTAAGGACCCTGGCACAAGGTCGATGACCTGTGATTACGCGCACTTTCTCGGAGAGGGCGTACCAAGGATCAAGTGCCCATGAGGTGGTCCTCGAAGAATCGAGATGGGGTTCGACCTACGAGAAATATACGCTATGAGAAGGGCGGTGAAGACAAGCAGCGCCGTCAGAGACACTACCGAGAGGACCATGGTCAGCGCGAAGACCTTGTTCTGGAGGGGAGCCACGCTTTTATAAGGTCGAGAGGGAGGTAGCACGGCTGTAAACACTATGAAGCTTTCGCTAGACCTCTCAAAGGTCATCATTCGGGTCCGCATCCTGTCGGCTTCGTAATAGCAGAGGATTCACCTGATCCTCGAGGCCTCGTGCCTGCGATGGGGGAGAAGAGCGAGTTGGATCGGCTGCGACAATGAACACGCCCGAAGTCATGATTCAATCCATTTCACCATGAATCGTTCACGTTGACGTATAGTATCTCTGGTGGAATATGAGAGGGTCTGACAGCAGTATTTGAAGAGCCAATGGGTAATGGTGGTTGGGAACAAGATGTGTCCGGCAGTTGCCGATGATGCACTTCTCTTCGACGTGGTCACGTCGATGCAGCTTGCGCTATCTCTAGCGGCTGAGAAGGTGACTACTTCTTGTGTAGATTACGAACAACAATTTGTCTGATGATTAATATCCTAACAAAGTACATGGCTCTGAAGCTGTTTACTCTGATGACGAAGCAATGCGCACGCGCAAAGGCAGCTGCGTCCCCATCTTGAGCTCGTCTTCAAGCATGGGCTGCATCACTCCGGAGAATGCACGATAGACCTTCAGATTCGGATCGACATCGAACTCAAATCTGTCCACGAGCTCAAAGAGGAAGGCCGACAGCTCGAGCACGGCGAAGCGCCACCCTAGCGAAGCCAAGTCAGCTACGTCGAGGGGATTGCATATGAGGGATACTCACCGAGGCATGCACGATGACCGCCACCGAAAGTGAACCTAGGTGGGGTCAGAGCTCACAATCTGATCAAAAGGGCTTATCCACGTACAGGTTGGCGTAAACACCGACAGAAGCCTGCTTGGTGATATGGCCATCCTCGAGCCAGCGCTCCGGGTTGTACTTATCGGCGTCTTGCCCAAAAGTGACCTTATCCCTGCATATATGTAAGCAAGCATCGCCCAAGGGATGATCAGCAGTTGACTTACCTGTTGTACGCAGCTATGGACAGCAGGATCTTCTGCCCCTTCTGCACCGGCACTTCGTGAATCAGCTCGCCATCCGCGCCCACGACGGGTGTGTGCAGAGGCACGACGTCGTCTACCGCGGCCTCCTTGGCGATTTGGGGGACGACTCCATGGAAGCGGAGAGTTTCCTGAATCTATGTCAGTGACGATCGGTCGATAGCAATGAGGTTCCTTGCCTTGACCACAGCGTCCAGGTATGGCATCGCCTCGAACGTTTCCGCTGAGAGCTCCGGCTCGTCGCGCTCGCGGCGAACGGCCCGAATCTCATCTCGAAGGCGTTTCTGTGCTTCGGGATTCCGGGCTAGCTCGAGCAAGGCCCAGGCGAGCGTCGTCGCCGTCGTTTCGTGTCCAGCAAGAATGATAGTCCTAATGATCAAACTGCGTCAGCGAAGGTAAGAAAACAATCAATGAAAACGAACGTGAGCTGTCCAAGCATTTCCTCGTCGTTGAGTTGACCCTTCGCGCCCGCGGAGGCATTGGCCTTCACTGTGATGGGAGTCAGCACATACAGAAGCAGAGAGCTTTACGGCTCAACTACTCACCAAGAAGGCTCATGATATCGTTGCCCGTCTTGTCAGACAGGAGCGCCGACGACTTCTCAGAGATGAGATGATGGGCCGTACGCTCGCATACACTCCGAACACCCATCATGATAGCGCGCTTCTTGTCGGGGACGTATTCGTTCCATGTCTGGATCAGCTTCACGGGCAAAAGCGCTACGGCTTCTCGCGAGAAAATCTCCCAATCGCTGGGCATGAAGCGGGTCTTCGCGCTGCGACAGAGAATGAGAATCGAAAGCAAATACACCAGCAGGAAGACGCACAAGAAATTCGAGAAGACCTTAGACAACTCGTTCGACATGTCGTCTAGCGCATTGAAGTGATAGTCAAAAGCCGCTGAGGAAGTTTGTCAGCCGCACAGTAGATCTCGCCCAGAGGTGCATCTACATTCGCCGAGTGCATCTGAAGGCGAGTCAGCTAGGCGGCGAAGTAGAAGGGGACAGAAGAACGCTGACCAAGTGTAGCTCGTCCGCTCCAGAACGGCACATTGATGATTGCACCGTCTTTGTCGTGCATACTTTCGATCCATTTGTCGCCCATCTGATGGCCGAAGTTGACTACTGAAGAAGGCTTCACGCAGGGAAGCATACCTTGGCCGCCTTTCGAGCGAACGAAGGGACGTAGCTAGTGGGGGTTCTCGAATGAGACACAGTGCGATGCGGTAGGAAGAAGGCAAACTCACGTCTTACTTTCGTTGGTACCAAACCCGGGGAGCATGATGCGGCGCATGCGCCTATGGGTATCGCCTGCGCAAGTGATAGATCAGGCTTCGAATTGCAGGCAGCTGTCCGACATTCACCTTCAGCGTTCAATACGCTCGCACCGAGAATGAGACGCGATTGCTCCTTGCGATCAGAGGCCCTGATGAACCTGTACCCGCCTCCCTGCGCTACGTATTGCACGGCCTTGGGGTCGCAGATCCACAGGAGCCTTTCCTAGAACATCGTTAGAGGCGAGAGCACGACGAGACTTGACCACTTTACGCCGAACGCTCCGTCCAGCTTCACAGCTCCGCCATATTTCTCTTTCAGGTCGAAGTCCATCTACGAAAGATGATGAGGTGCAGTGAGTACGCGCTTTAGGGCACGGCGTACCTCGCCAGCTTCAGAGCGCTGGATGGCGGGTTGGTGTCCTAGAGCGCCGTGAGACGATTGGAGACGATCGAATGGTAATACAGCGGAATGCGTACCTAGCAGCCAATGGCCCTGCGTAGGGCCAGGGAGTGGCGCAATCGAAGTGTTCCTGCGTCGAACATACGCCACGACGGAAGCAATGGCGATAACAGTCGCTGCGAGGGGCAGGACAGGAGAATCCATGGCGCTAAGACGAAGACCTTCTCCGTCGCACATATATATGGTGGTCGAGAAGCGCGAGAACTTTACCTCTGCTTACGCGCCTAATTTCAGCGAAGCCCCCCGATCTGCTACCGGTACGTGTCGTCGCGCGGGATGTGGGAGTACTACACAGGCGAGGTCTTGTCACTGGCCGACGCGCAACGATCTGCAGTAATGATAGGTAGTGTAAGGTTCATCGGGATGCGGCAGAAGTCCGAAATTCTGTGGGGAAGATGGTCAGTGATATGCAGACCGGCGTGGGTCAGGGAAGGGTTCTCACCATATCTACATGCACTCGCCTACGGTGTGGACTGCTGACCCATCAAGACACTCGCGAAGCGATCTCAATATTCCATATGAAGGGCAACGGCGGTCGTATGCGGTGCGGGGACGGAGCGCGGAGGGGGCTGACAAGATTTCTGCTTACCGGCGACCGCGTTTCTTCGCGCGACAGCACGAGGGGTCGGGCATGAAGGTAGGTGAACGTGTAAGTGGGGTCAGAGCATGAATGGCGGCTGCTGTGCACAAGAAGTTCGATTACTCCGAGAACGCGGCATGTCTCACGAACAGCGGTAACTGTGTCCCTTTCTCCAGTTCCCCCTCCAACATGGGTACCATGACCGCCGCGGCCCCTCGGTGAACCCGCAAGGTCGGGGAGATTTCGAAGTCGAAGCGGCTGATGAGTTCGAAGAGGAAAGCAGACAGCTCGAGAACGGCAAACCTCCAACCTGCGCTCATCGTTAGGTAGTGGCAGGGCAAATACAAGGGACTGCATCACCTAGGCAGCCACGATGCCCGCCACCAAAAGTCAGGCTAGGGGAGCGTAAGCAACATCGAGAATTTGAAGATATAAAGTCCTCACAGGTTGCTGTACATCCCAATAGACGCTTGGCGATTGACGTAGCCGGGCTTCAGCCACCGTTCTGGGTCGTATCGGTCCGCGTCTGTGCCAAAGATAGCTTTATTTCTGGGTGACGCGGAGTCAATAGCTGAGATTCTTCGAGAAAAATGGACGCTTACCGGTTGTACGCAGCAATGGATATGAGCACCCTCTGACCTTCAAGAACAGGTACCCCATAAATAGACTGTCCACGGCTATCGACGATGGGCTCGCCAAGAGGAATCACGTCCTTGCGGGCAGCCGTGCGGGCGGTATTGTAGACTGGCGCATGGAATCGAAGTGTCTCCTTAGGGTGGTCAGACACCAAATCTTCTCAAAGCAGCGAGTCAGCGCACCTTCACTACAGCAGCTAGGTAGGGCATGCCATCGAATGCGGCGGCAGAGGGCTCGGACGAGCCTGATGTCGCACGGAAGGAGCGAAGTTCCGTGCGAAGCCGTGTCTGTACGTCTGGATGCCGACAGAGCTCATACAGTGCCCATGAAAGGGTATTTGCGGTGGTCTCGTGTCCAGAGAGAATCATGGTACTGTGAAAAGCTTTCAGTCCGAGTCCGATGAGCAGCGAACGAGCTCACAGCAGCTGAGCGAGGAGCTCTTCCTCGTCAAGGCGGTCATCAGGGTCCGCAGAGGCGTTCGCTTGAACTGCAAAAATCGCATTTGAAAAGTGACCAGTAGGTAGAGGGAGTGGTAAGAAGCTACCAAGGCGGCTCATGACGTCGGTCCCGGTCTCCCCAGCCTGCAACGCGGACAGCTTCCTGGCGACGAGGTCGCGCGCAATAAGCTCAGCAATTGCCTTGCACCGAGCGGCATGAGCGCGTCGTCGATTAGGGACGAAGTCATTCCAATTTCGAACGAGAACATTGGGTAGTCGCCCAATGGCTTCAGCCATGAGAATCTCGTAGTTAGAGGGGTTTCGACGGGTCTTGGACCTGGACATGGATGAGCCAGAGCTGAGAACGTCCTCGAGCTATGCGTACAGGAGGTTGTGGTAGACTTTCGCCATTGCATTAAAATCATCGTCAAGGGCGTTGAAGTGGTAGTCGAAGGCGGCTGCGAGAGCAGTCAGAGAGTACCAACATATGGACCACACGCGGCCTACCTTCACCGAGTGCGTCTACATCTCACGTGTAAGCTTTCGCATTCTAAAAAAGGATATTTTGCGAGGTTACTTGCCCAAAGTCGCGCGCGCTGTCCAGAATGGGACATCGCACACTGTAACATCCTTGTCATGCATGCGGTCCGCCCATTTGTCAGCCATCTACGGATCCTCGTAAGCATTCACGGTTCCTAACACCGTCTAACGGGGGAATTTACCCGTGCAGCCTTCGCGGTGAACACAGACACGAAACTAAAGATTATCATCATCAGCCAGGTAGACGGGAGTGTCAGGGGGAATACTACCCACGAGTTGACCTCCACGCTGCTCAAGCCCGGCACCATGATACGCCTATGGCGCTTATGGTCGTGGCCTGCGGTTGTACGGTTAGTGCCGCGTTAGCCTCATCGCGCCACACGCCAGCTGACCTTCCACGGTGAGGATCCCCCTCCCTAAAAGCTGCCTTGACACCTCCTTGCGGTCCGAAGGCCGTATGAAGCCATAGCCCGACGTCTGGACGACGTACTGAGCCGCGACCGGGTCGGATATCATCAGAAGCTGTTCCTGCGAAAGCGAACTCAGCGGACGAAGGTGCGACGGTCTACCGGTTAAGGCTCACTCCGAAGGCACCATTGTACTTCACGACACCGCCGTAGCGTTCTTGCCATTCGAACTCTATCTGGGGAAAGATGAGCAAGAGTATTCGTATGATCGACTGCATATAGTACTTCTGCGGCAGGAGAGCGTAGCAATTCAGGGAGGTTTCCTGAGGTCAATCAGTGTCAGCTAGGAAACGCACATATTCATAGGCGACGACGCACCAAGCAAGAAGCTATTGGAAGCTGGACCGGGGACATGGCGCAAGAGTCGACGCCTGCGCCACATTTCAAGTGCATAACGAACTAGAGAAACGGCTGCGACAGTCAATACGATCAACAAGGGGATCTCCATTATCAAAAGCAAAGAGCGAGACGGTCGGAGATGCTATGCTGTTATATATCAGACCAGAGGGAGCCCCTTGCGCCTACGAAGATACAACGCCTTCGCGGATAACAGTCATAAAGAAGCGCAAGCTTGACTTATGGTGCATGTGCAGAGCTGAGGGCCTTAATTACAGTGGCGCGGACCTTGAACCAAGAGAGATCATGGCACGGATGGCTCGCCATCAGACGATGTCCATCCGATAGCCATAGAGTCGGCGGGCAGCTATCGGTACAGCAAGGATTAATCTAATGGCTGCGAATCCCATTAGGCTACACGTTTCGCGAAGAGCTCTAGCACGCACGTGAAGCAGTCGAGGCTCAATACATACTAGCAAGTGTACAGAAGGAGTATCAAAATCTCGTGGATAGAACGTAAGCATAGCGCAAGCAAGGAAACCACATCGCGTACGAGCAGAGCAAAGCATGATAATCCCTCATCCAAATCCCCCCACCCCATCCACCTGATCGCTCCCAAACGTGTCATTCAGCCACGCCAGCGGATCCACATCCTCCTCGATCCTCCGACTCGCCGCCTCGAGCTTGTCCTCGAAGTCGAGCTGCGAGTTGTACTGGAACCCGGGGTCGCCCTGCGAGTTGTACTGAGACGCCGGCGGCAAGGAGTGGCCCAGGATGACATCGTCGAAGCTGCTGCTCGGGCCGTTCTGGGAGCGGCCGGTGCCCATATAGTCGTCGTCGCGCTCGTGGTCGCCCGTGTCATGCTGAGAACGGCGGTCTCCGTTATGATCCCCCTCCCCCTGACTCAAGCCAAGATACGCAACATGATCTGGCGCTGTCGACGTGAACGGCGGGTCGAACATTCCATCGAAGGACGCGAAGGGCTGCCCCTGCCCAGGCTCGAAGCTCGACCCCGAGCTCTGCTTCACCGCGGGGTGGCTCCCCTGGTTTGTCGCAATCTGGCTGCCCTGGACTGACGCGATGTGGCTGCCCGCGAAGCGACTGCCCGCGATGTGGCTGCCCTGCGTGCGCGCACCATGGGTGTCCGTCGGAGAGCTGGCTATTGTGATGGCGGAAGCGGAGTGAACGATAAAGGGCTCGCGAGACTGAGCAATGAAAGGGTCGGGCGATGACGGTCGTGGTTCAGGGATGGTATCAGGAGTAGGGGCTGGAGGCTGGGCTGCTGGAGGCTGAGGAGCGGGATCTTGGACTGGTGAAAGATGCAGTGCACGAGGCTCACGTTGCTCATCGTCGTAGTTAATGTTGTCTGGCGGCTTGCGAGTGACGGGCGTGAACACGAAGTTCGTCGCAGAGGATCGTCTACGTTTCCTCGGTGACGCTTTCTCTGGCGACGCCTTGCGCTTCGCGGACAGCAGGTCGGTGAGCGTAGGCGGTTGTGGTGCGGACGACCTCGAGTTGCGCATGCTCCCAACATCGTTCGCATTCGCCACATCATTCGGATCCCCCGTTCCACTCGGCGATCCTATCGACGCAGGTCCGTACAACCGTTCATCCGTCTCCGCCAGAGGTTCATCCTCCTCCACTGTCCTTGCCCGCTTGGACGGCGGCTCGGGAGTCACAGGCCTTCGCCGCTTGCCCCTCGACGGCGTCGGGCTCGCGCGTAAGCCCAATCCCAATCCGGGGATAGACGAAGATGAAGCAGTGTGCGGGAGTGGAACCGACTGAGCATGCGTGAACGGAACAGATTCAGACGCTAATTGTATGCGCGCGGGCGGGGAGGGCGTGAGGTAGGGTAAGGGTAAGGGTGCATGTGTTGGTGAGTGTGCGACCGGCGGCGAGAGCGCCGCTCGGGGAGGGAGGGGGAGTATGGGTGATGGTTTGCGTCGGACTTTGACTTGATCGTCCGGTTTGGGTGTCGAGGTGATGACTTGTGAATTGGGGAACGAGGGCGGGAGGTAGGACTGAATGAATTAAGTGAAAGATGGAATACAAGAAAGATACAGAGTGAGTAAAATGACTGATAGGCATAGCACAATGACGCACTGATACGTCGAAGTTCGAGATTCGACGGTCTTCGGACATGGGCGAGCCGCCGACCTGTTGTGCGAGGTTGTGCTCGTGTTCATCGTCCTCCGGCGCCGGCGGTGCCTCTGGCGGCGGTGCGCGCACTGATTGTTCCTCCGCCTGGGAAGCCGTGTGCTGGGATGGTCGACGGATGATCGTCGCCTTTGTTTGAGTCTTGCTCGCCCGCTTCACTACCGGGAAGCCGAGGGGCGAGGGCGTAGGGGGCTGCCGCTGACTGGCGGTGGGTGACTTGGCTGCGCTTGCGTTCCCCTGAGATGCGTGGACGTTCGCAGGCTGGCTGGGGAGCTCGTCCGCCGAGAGAACGCCGAACTTGTCGGGACACGGCGCTTTCGCAGGGCGCGCCGCGGTGTCGCGCTCGATGGAGAGCTGCCACGCCTTGATCTTGCGCTCTGCCTCCCTCCGCGCCAGCCACGCCTCCGACTCCTCTGGTGTCTTGAACATCTTAGGCCAGCCATTCTCCGGCGGCTCTGCGGGCACAAGGGACGAGCGCCTGATGATGTATGTCGGTCTGCCGATCGACGTCGAGGTTCTGAGCAGCGTCGTGAGTTTGTGCCATCCCCCGTACGCGGGGTTGCCCTTGGACGCTCTGATAATCGTCCGGACCGCGTCCTGCAGTGATGGAGGTGCAGGTTTCCCCTTCTTCTGCCCCTGGGGCTCAGCGATCGCGGGTGACGGACTTCGGGAGCGGGGGACTTCGGGGAAGCGCCTGAGGGCTTCTTGTGTCTTCTCCAGATGCTGAACATACTCATCCGGGCTTAGGCTATCGATATAGGAAACCGATGTGTAGGAAGCCGATGACGAAGTTGAACGAGATCGCTTTGGAACCCTGAGGCGAGCTGCGACACCAGTCTTGTTTGCGGCGCGTCTTGATTTCATTGCATCCCAGTCTTCATATATCAGAGTCGAGAAGGAAAAGGGGTAGCCGCACACGGACGCGGTGCGGCCTGGAAGTATGAGGGGATGATGAGGGAACTTGGGGGACGAGGACAAGACGTAAATCCGCGCTTGGACTCCCTATTTCGGACATGCACGTGATTGCATTTGGCAGACAAGGTGGCATTTTATGGCCGGCTTGTGTCGCGAACTGGCCCAACGACAGTAAGCTTTGTGTATGGACGTTGCTAGCGGAATGAAGAGATTGTGCATCAAAACAGTCCGATGCTGTCTGCGTCGAGCAAATATGCGGCAAGTCAATAGGAGGACATAGTGCAATCTGATCCGATGAGCAGAGCTCGGGGCCGTTATAACACAGTATGTGAGGCTGGAGCGGACCTTTGACGCACCCTTTCAGTGTCCTTATCATGATGCGAAGATCCAGGTAGGAGCTCTCTAGCTGCCGCAGGGCCACGTACCCTCAGCGTCAGCATTCAGAACCTGCAACGCAGGCCTGAATGTGATGATGTCTCTTGACAAAGGGATCTGTCGGGGGCAATTAGCATCGGCCCCGAGCGCTGATGTGACAGACCATCTAAAGCTTCATCATACATACCCCCTTTTGATTAAGCAAAGGAGACCGCTTTTGGCCGTTTGCGAGGGGCCTCCGTCGCGCCACCCGAGACGCCAGACGGGGCGGGCGCGTCAGATCCATCAGGCTGCGAACGCTGCTTCTTCAGTTTCGTTCTGTTCTTCTTCGTTTGAGCCTTCTGAGCAAGAAGTGCGGCCTTCTTCTCCTTCTAATGACGCCTAATCAGTATACCTCACCTCGGGAGGCAATCAGAATATAACCGGGAGCACAGCCCACTCACTAATCGGACGCGAGAGACCGACTTGCTCTTCGAGCGAGGTGCCTTCGAGGGTCCTTGGCCAGCCTGCACATTCAACAGACAAGGGATCTAGACGTCAGCAAAACTCAAGGCGTGCACTTCAAACGACCTTACCTCCGAGACCTCTTGATGGTGTTTGATTTTCTCGTGCGCCTTCTCCTCTTGCGCCTCCGCTATGGAAGCAGCCAGAGCCACGGCGTCCTAAAATATTCCATCATCAGCGGAGGAGACAAGAGCACATTGTGCTGACTCACATTACCGTCTGCGAGAAACCGTTTGCGCGTCCTGCCCGCCGACGGGGGCTCGGTTCGAGGTGCCATGGGGGCTCAGGTCAACACAGCGAAATAAAGCGCGATCACCCGCTTTGATCGACCCGTGCGAAATGTTGGACCTGCCTCTCGCCTCGACATGTTATGCCCATCCATACTCTGGACATACTGACAAAGGGGCGCACACTGTTTATCATCCGCCCCTGATGCCCATCATCGGCGTCCGCGCGCGGCCGTCTGACTCACAAGCACCCACCGCGCCCCTCGCCACAGTTGCGCGACCGCGGCTTGACGTCAGGCAGGCGGGAGATGGGGGTGTCTGGGCCGCGTGCATGGGCGAGTTCCGATTATCCTGCCTTACTGGGCTGCCGCTATCGTGCCCGCGTCGAGTGGATCTCGTCAAAGCAGTGAACAAGTCGCGTCTCAGCTGCGTAGGCACTGGCCTCGAGTCGGCTGAGTACTGTCGTAGCTCGGTCCCTCGGCCGCTCGAAACCGTCTCGGATGGGCTGGAAATATGTGTGGCTAGACGGAGGGACTCCGAGGGAGCTGCTTAAAAAGCGGCAGCCACTGAGGAGTGAGACCTTATCTTCGTTCGTCTCTTCGACTTGTCTTTTGTCCGTCTCTCGTCCTCTTCACTTTCTTGTACATTGTTGTCTTTCCTTCTACTCTTCTTTCTCTATCCTTCCATTCCTCGCTGTCGTAACTTATTCCTATCATTATGTGCCGCTTCCGCCAGTAAGTCCGCTTCCACCTCAACCTCCTCTCGCGCTCCCTTCCGCACCTCACTCACCCATCCACCTCAGAGTCTGCAACGTCTACAACCGCTGCGGCCACGCAGAGAACCTGGTAGGCCCGCTCATCTCCGCCCCATCCGCTCCCAACTCACCCATCGCCAACAGCCCGACCAACTGGTAAAATTCCGAATTCCCCACATTGCGCCCCGCATTAATCTAACTCTCCTCTCCCCACTCCTCTTCTCCTTCTTACAGATCCAATGCGACTCGCGCACTTGCAAGTTTAGTCCCAACCACCCGGCTAATTGCAAGCCGCCATCCTGCACGAAGACCTGCTTCCAGTAGTAAGTCAATTTCGTCGACTTCAACTGAGAATTGTGCCAACTGAGTTCTCCTCCCTTTAGCAAGCAGTACCCCGAGCAGTTCTGTGCGTCGTCACGACCCGCGATTGCTTTCGTACTAACCTTGCATTCACCAGCCCCGCATATCGATGCCTACTGCCCCAAGTGCGCCGCGAAACTGGGCCGCAGCCGCTAAACGCCACGTCATCAGTATGCGCGTTGCCTATCAGTATGCGGTTCGCCTCTCTTCCGGCCGTATGCGTGGCTCTCTAGCTCTGCGCCAATGAGATTGTCCTACCACGTCTACTTGCTACGACCCCTCTGACCACAGACTCTGTATCTACGCTAATTTATTTACCCACGGACCTTCGCCACAGACTTTCGCCGCATGACCCTCTCGCTACATCGCTATTTATTGCTACTTAGATCGGACTCGATTTTTTTCTAGCCACTTCGTAATGCATATCATGGATTCGACGAGTATTTTATCCGAATTACACGTTCAAGTCGGTCATGACGTCGGTAAATTGAACTTGAACACGCGGCACCGAGCTGAGCACGTGATCTAATCCAACCGTGACAGTCACTGCAGTCCGCTGGTCGTATATTATACTATAATACCGTATATCCCCAAGGAGGGAAGCCCACCACGTGTCATTGACGGGAGCTGCGAGCTCGGATACGCGAAGGTCAAACAAGACATGGTGATATTCCAGCTGAGTCAACGCTGCCAGTGGTTGGATGGGTCGTACGCTGAAGCTGCACTCTACTTCGGTGCCAGCTTTACAAGCAGCGGAAGCTCCCCTCCTCTCTCTGGCTCTCCCTTCATCATTGGAATCGCAACACCCGCAGCGCCGCGATAGACCCTCGCTACGACGTCCGGCGAGACGCTGAACTCGAATCGGTCGACGAGCTCGATGATAAACGCGGACATCTCGAGGACCGCGAAGCGCCAGCCTGTAAGATGTTGAACTTAGCTCAAATTTAGCGCCAGTCTGTAAGGTCAACTCACCAAGGCATCCTCGATGACCGCTCCCAAAGGTGAGTCTGAAAAGATATCAGCGCGTATCGGGGATTGCAAGACCCGTCGGACGCACAAATTGCCGTATAATCCACCACCCGCATGCTTACGCACACTGCCTTCCTGCAGCCATCGCTCGGGATCGAACAGGTCTGCATCGGGGCCGTACAGGGATCTCTCCCTGCATACGCGTGTTCAGCTAGTATATCCAAAGATGGACGCGAGGCTAACCTGCTATAGGCCGCAATGGATATGGAAACGTAGGTCCCTTTCGGTACAGCGATCTCAAAGATCGGCCGGCCATTCTGGTCGAAAATTGGGCGTTCCAGGGGGATCACATCGTCCTGCGTGGCGGTACGCGATGTGCTGTATACGGGCGAGTGAAAGCGGAGTATTTCCTACGGCGAAGTCAGCCACTTGAGCCCTCACCTTCGCAGCGAGTGTGTTGAAATTATTGGAGTAAAATCACTTCACGTACCTTCACGACCGCATTCAAGTAAGGCATCGCATGGATCGCCTCCGTTGTGAGCTCGGCATCGCTCCTCGACGCGCGGACGCTGCGAATCTCGGCGCGCAGTCGAGATTGAATATCCGGCTGCTGCGCGAGCTCAAAGAATGCCCACGAAAGGGCGTTGGCGGTGGTCTCGTGACCAGCGAGGAGGATAGTTCTACAAAACGCCGCTCTGTCAGAGTCGGGAGATGGGCAACAGGGGAACAGACTCACAGGAGCTGCGCGTAAACCTCGTCCTCGTCCAGGCGGGTCTTTGGCTGCGCGGCCGCGTTCGCTCTAACTGATGAAGGGTCTCGCAGATGAGCGAAAGAAGGAGGGGCGAGCAGCGTCGACGCACTGAGCCGGCTCATCACATCGTTGGCGCGCTCTTGCGTCCCGTCGCCGGCGTCTGGCTTATGACTAGCGTCTTTGGCCATCGTCGGCGTGTGTCTTTCCACTAGCTCTCGCGCAACATCTTCTGCTGCCTCTCGACATTGCTTCATGTAGACGATGCGCGCGTTGGGTAAGTGATCGTTCCACCAGCGCATGAGGGGTTTGGGGACAAGGGCGAAGGCTTCATCGAGCAATATCTCAAAGTTCGTCGGGGTAAGCCGAGTTTTCGTGCTGAAATAAAATGGTAGCCGTCAATCCAAGAATAGGAGAATTCGTACGGGAAAGGAGGAGGGAAATTAGCACGCACAATAGATTATAATAAATGCTGACTAGCTTATTGCTAGTCGGGTCTTCAAGCGCATTAAGCTGGTAATCGAAGGCCGCTGATCGCAACATGAGTGATGATCGCGGGCGATATAGATCGTACTACCGACCTTCGCCTAGTGCGTCTGGTAGCGGTGTGTAGGCGTCAGCTTAATTCTCTTAATTGAGCAGCAATCGATACTCACCGAGCGTTGCGCGCGCCACCCATGAGGGGATGTCGACTATCGTGCCTTTGTCGTCGGGCATTGATTTGGCGATCATGTCGGCCATCTGAATTGGTAACAATTGATGTGGAGGAGACCGCGAGGATGGGATTTACCTGCGCTGCCTTGGCCGCGAACGAGGGTACGAAGGTGTTCGCCTGGATGCTGCCGAAGCTGGGTAGCATGATGCGCCGCTGTCGTTTGTGGTCGTCGCCTGCGATGATTCGTTGTCAGTCCACTAGAGCTCATAGAGAGAGGGGTCGGATCACCCTCGACTGTTAGAATTCCTTTGCCAATCAGAGTGCGCATGGGCTCCTTCTTGTCCTCTGTGCGCACGAAACCGTAACCGGCGGACTGCATGATGTAGTGGAGGGCTTTGGGGTCGTTGACGAGGAGACGTTGCTCCTGAGCACGGCGTTAGCGGTCGTGAGAGGAAGACGGATGTATAGGGCGACGATCAGAATGGGGTAGGAAAGGATAAGATGCGCACCCCGAATGCCGCATTGTACTTGACGACGTTGCCGTATCGTCGGATCCACCCGAAGTCCACCTGCACGATGGTCAGTCATACAGGGCTGCATGGAAGAGTCATGCGCGCCTCAGCGGCTGGGGACCGGAGGAGCAAAGGAAGGTGGCCTTGAGAGTCGTCAGATGGGCTCTCTACGGGATGAGAGCAACGCGCACCGAGCAAGAAGTGTCCGCCGCCGGGCCCTGGGATGTTGGTTAAGGCAAGACGACGGCGGTAGATCTTGTACAGCAAGGAGACAAGAATAGAAAGCAACAATGCAGGGTAAGTGATACGAGGAAACCAGGAGAAAATGTCGACGAGGCCCATGCTGCTGTCTCGCTAAGTGGTCGGCCAGATTTCGAGTGGACGCCCTCTTATAAGATTGTCGACACACAAAATGAACAAGTAAGGGTGAGTTGCGAGCGCTGACAAGACACGCGAGGAAAGCGGGTGATGAGCCCAGGGCAACGGCGAGGGGTCTAAGCCGTGACATCTAGCCTCGATGGAGGGAGCTCCCGATACCACGGGAACATTGCCCTTCATACGGAGGGCGAACTCCCGGGGGAGAACGACTCACATCTAAACCCAGCGCTTGAGGCGGTTGTTAGTACCCGAAACATTGAAGGTCCATGGGTGTGCTGAAGGGGTATAGTTCGCCGTACCTTGGTGACCTCGTACAGCCCCGAATGTGGCGCAGGTGTCGATCTCGTGCGGCGAAGGGCGTGACATCGAGACGCCCGACAAGAGGAGATGAGGAAGACCCACGGAGACCCGAGAGACGATGTGCAAGTGTCATTGTCCATTTTTCCGCTCAGCAAGGGTTGACAGGGATCGGAATGACCCGCTGGTAGCATTGACACGCACTGGTCGTGCATGAAGTTGGGGCGTTGCCAAATTTCCTTCAGAAGCGGCGTGTTTTGAGACCGGTACTATAGCATCCGGGCTGTTGTATCGTCACGATGAAGTGGATTCATACCTACACACTCGAGCTCAAGTAGACTTCCCGTGAATCATGGGGCAATTCAAGAGCGCTGGTCGAGCCTGTCTTGCACTTCGAGTGAGGAATACAGAGTGCGGTTCAAAGGTCGTCAATTACAGGGAGCGCGAGCATGATCCCGAAGAGAGCATAGACGCAGTACACGCAAGGAGCCCAGCAACGTCAGAGCTTAGGAAAAGGTACAGTCCGTGCTTTGTGCCATTCGGGGAATGCCGTAATGGGGAAGCCAAACAAAAGCAAGCACCGGCGGAGGGGGAATTGGCGCTCGAGCGCATCTTGAGATAAACGGCGCCGGTGACGCGGAGCAGCTATTCTCTTTATCCTCCTGGTCATCGTGCGGTGCTCGTAAACCGAAGTCAGAGCTCAGATGACTAATATTCCATCAGGAGTGAAGCGCAGTTGGGATGGGGAAGCGGACAGTCAGCCAAAGAGAGCGCGAGAGGAGCCCAGAGACTGGAGAGATGTGCACTTGAAACCAGGCCGGAAAGCTGGGCCACCTGGAGGGGATCGACGGAATAGGGAACGGGAGCGCGACCGGGATACGCGACGCCCCGATAGCAGGCGAGGAGACGATCACCGCAGGGGCTCCCGTCGGGACGACAGGCGGCCGAGACGTCCTTCACCCAGAAGACATTCCCCTAGGCGGTCTACGCGCTCCCCTCCAAGGCGCTCCAGGACGCGTTCGCCCCGCCGACGTAGCCGGTCTCCGCGACGCGACTCATCGGCGAAGCCATCGACAGTGGATGACGAGAAGGAAGAGGGCGAGTGCGTCACACCCTTTCACATACGTGCACTAGCTGACTCGTAAAAGAATATCTCCCCGTCCCCCGACCAACAAGCCCCCGTCCAAGGCTCAAGATACAAATGGCAAGCAGCCGGACGCCACCGCCGACGCCGAAGTCGAAACCGTTGTAACTCCGCCACCTGCCCCCTCGGTAGAAGAGACCCTCGCTCAGCGTCGTGCGAAGCGACAGGCCATCCTAGCCAAGTACGCGGGCATAGCCAGTATTGGCGCCTCCGCTAGCCCGAGCCCCGGCCCCAGCAGTGCGGTTTCCCAGCCGCCTCCAGATTCTGTCGTCAATTCTAACACCGTCACGCCTCAGACCGAAAGTGTCAGCAATGGCACTCCTGCGCTCGCGGGTTCGCCGAAACAGAATGGTGCGTTTCTTGTGCTTACTCTGCGAGAATGCGGACGACTGATCCTCGCATCCAGGCCAGCAGGAGGTGGCGGCGTCGTCGTCGCCTGCTCCTAATGACTTTGCTTTGGCTAAAGACGGTGACACAAACGGAGATGTACAAATGACAGACGCGAACGTCCAGGGCGAGCATGTTCTTGCAGCCGACTATGACCCCAGTCATGACCGCCGCGAGGACGAGCACAAGCGCTTCGGCGTCCCTCCTCACCCTCAACCTGCGGCGGAGGTAGTCGAATCCGAGGAATTTGAAGAGGTCGAAGAGGTTGAGGAAGATGACATCGACGACATGTTCGCGGTTGACAAGCCCGAGAAGAAGGTCAAGAAGGTCCGACGCAAGGTAACGGTGCGTATCTTCTACTCGACTTTGTTCTGCACGGACTCTGACTTCACGACAGAAACCTGTCGCACCTGCGCTCATCACGACTACACTGGACTCAGCGTCGGACCCAGAGGGTTACTACACGATCGTCCTGGGCGAGCAGCTCGACGGCGGCATGTACCAGGTCTTCTCGTCTCTCGGCAAAGGCATGTTCGCGAACGTCGTGCGTGCGCGTATACTGCAGGGCCCGGATACTGGTCGGGAGGTTGCGATCAAGCTCGTTCGGTCGCAGGAGTCTATGTACGTTCCACTTTCGCGTCCCGGCGTCTTACTCATGCGTCTGCAGGCATCGTGCTGGTCTGAAGGAGGCGCAGATTCTGATGAAGCTCAACCAGGCCGATCCGGAGGACAAGAAGCATATCGTCAGACTTGAGCGGACCTTCGAGCATCGCGGCCATCTTTGCCTCGTTTTTGAGTCTCTCAGGTGGGCAAGCCTGTCGTACATACTTGGCCCCGCTGACACCCCTCTCCAGCATGAATTTGCGCGAGGTCGTCAAGCGCTTCGGCAAGGACATCGGCCTCAACATCAAAGCCGTTCGGGCATACGCCCATCAGCTGTTCCTGGCGCTCAGCCTGCTGAAGAAGATGAACGTCATGCATGCTGACATCAAGCCCGACAACATACTCGTCAGTGTGGTCTTCCTTTGTGGTACCGACGCTAATTTGGTATCTTCAGGTCAACGAGAGCAAGACCGTGGTCAAGCTTTGCGACCTGGGCTCCGCCTCAGATGCGTCCGAGAACGAGATCACACCCTACCTTGTCAGTCGATTCTATCGCGCCCCTGAAATCAGTAAGTATACCCTGCCTGGGTGCTTCCACATCGCTGACCTCTGAATAGTAATGGGCATCCCATACGACCCGTCGCTTGATATCTGGTCCATCGGCTGCACGCTCTACGAGCTCTACACGGGGAAGATCCTCTTCCCGGGGCGCTCCAACAACCAGATGCTGCTGCTCATGATGGAGCTGAAGGGTCGCTTCACCACGAAGATGATCAAGAAGGCGAAGTTCGGCGACCTCTACTTCGATGAGATCGGCGCGTTCAACAGCATTGAACGCGACCCGGTCACTGGCGCTGTGCGTATCTCATCCTTCCATTCATCATTTGCTGTCCAATCCATTCGTCTTGACCCACATCTACCACCGTCCGCTTGACCTTCCTCCCGGATCGCGCCTCGTGCCCATCCCTGCCCACCATATTCGCAATCTACTGACTGATTTATTGCGCAGGACGTGCACAAGAAAGTACACGTGAAGCCGGGGCGCGATCTGCGCGCACGGTTGATGCCGCCAGGCACGAAGCTGCAGGATGAGGAGAGCAAGGCGGTACTGGCGTTCGCGGATTTGTTAGACAAGTGTTTGGCGCTCGACCCTGCGAGGCGGATTACGCCGAGGGAGGCCCTCGCGCATCCCTTCATCCGCGGGTGAGTTGTGTGGGTAGTCGTTGTTCGTGTCGCGGTTGTGGACGAGTGGAGAGCGAGATCGTTGTCGTTCTGCTTGGGACCGGGTATGAGGGTATAGGAAAGGCGGGTAGGGGCTCGTCCTATGTTCACGGGGTGCACAACCGGCCCTATAATATGATACGTTCGACGGACAGGGATTTGTTCACTGTACAGTATAGACCCGAAATGCAGGCAGATCATGTCGCATGACATTGACGAGATCGCTCGTGTCCGCTTTCTCAGAGATTATCAAGCCTTTTCAGCGATGGGAGGGGGGCGGGCCCGCGTCATGCGGGTGCCGTTTGTGTCTGCCGAGCACGGACGGAATGGTTCCGCTGGGGGCGTGGCCAGATCGGTGTCGGGGGCGTGGTCTTGGGGCACGGTTCGTGGGAGGCAGCCATTGTGCTGCGCTCGGTAGTGCGGGAGGGGAGAGAGCCGAGTGGGGGGTTTTGGGAATATAAGGCCGGGGTCGTGAGTATCGATATCTGTTACCCCGCTCGCGTCTGTCTCACGGTAATTGTTGATTGTACTTTGTACTTTGCCTCGCGTCACTTCAAGTCCGAGTCTTCGACCACCTATCAACTACCATGTCTGGAAAGTTGCCCACGTTCGACGAGTTGCCGAAGTACAAGAACTTTGCGGGATGTGCTTGGGGCGTTTGGGGCAAGGAGGACCAGCTCGGGACGGTCAATCTTCTGACGGAGGATGTGGTGAAGCGCGCGACGACGGAGGAGATCAAGTGAGTTGCTTGTTGTCTATGGGCGCGTTAGGTGCTTACCTTTGTTACAGGACAGGAAAGACGGTCTCGTTGAACTGGTAAGTCGGGTTCGCGGCGGGAGGTCACGTTACTGAATGTATATAGGCCCGTGAACTTTCCGGAAGGCGTAAGTTGTAATCTGCTGCCTTCACTGAATGAGTGCTCATTTATCTGTCCGCTCCTATAGCCCTTGTTCAAGCGCAAGACGCCTGAGATTACTCAGAAGGAGCTCGCTGGTCTGTCGGTATGCCGCGACGATGAGATTAACATCGTAAGTTTATGCCTTCGCTTGTCCTCCTTCACACTCAGTTAAGCCTTCCAGAACACCCAATCCGGCTCGCAATGGGACGGCATGAAGCACTTCGGTATCTTCGACGGGATGGTGTACTACAATGGGTAGGATTTGTGGCACCAGCCAATTTGATCTCACTCACGCGCATTTACAGCGTCCAGGGCTCCGACCTTCCGTCTGGACCCCTTCACATCCCCGACCCGCAGCACATTGACCCCAAGCTCAAGCTGCTCGGCGTGCAGAGTAAGTCGCAGTTGCCCCATTGTCGGAACCCTCCCCGACCGCGTTCCCGATGCCATCCCTGACCTCATCCCCGACCTCAACTCCGTCCCAATCCCTTTCTCCTTCCTTACCCACCTAACCCCTCCCAGACTGGGCCGAACACGGCATCTGCGGGCGCGGCGTCCTCCTCGACCTCGTGCGCTTCTACACCGAGGGCGGCAAGCCGCTGCCCTACGACCCCTGGACCGCGCATCCCATCCCGGTCGCGGACCTCGAGGCGTGTGCGAAGAAGCAGGGCGTGACGTTTAGGGAGGGCGATATCTTGCTCCTGAGGGTTGGATTCATCAAGAAGTGGACTGAGAGCTCGTTGGATGCGCTGGATGCGCTGAGTAAGAGGGAGGAGACTTTGTGAGTGTCGGCATTCTTTCGTTAACCCTTCGCGCCGTTTCTGTTGACCCTGGTTTTTTTTACGCCTCGTTTTCTCTTACGCCTCGTTTCCCTTTACACGTTCCTGTCCATCATATCGGCCGCCCATACTAACCCGCGTCCGAAATGCAGTGCCGGAATTGAGCAGTCCGAGGAAATGAAGCGGTTCTTGTGGTATGTCCCGCGTTTCTATTGTCGCTCGCCAGAGAACTTGCGTCCCTGTCCTCAGGAATAACCACTTTGCGGCCATCGCCTCCGACCAACCGTCCCTCGAGGTGTGTTCGGGATAAGCATGGTCGCCGTGCGATCCTTGACCCTGTCCTCAGCGTTGGCCCACGCCCGAAGGCGTCCCACATATGCACCAGACGATTCTTGGGTCAGTACTCAGTGACTGTGCGCTAATGGGTTTGCTGACGAGTCCACCGCAGTCTCTGGGGTATGCCTCTGGGTAAGTCGCGTCTTCAAACAACTTTGCGGTGATCTGACATCCCGTAGGCGAACTATTCGACCTCGAGAAGCTCTCGGACGAGTGTGCGAAGGCCAAGCGATGGACGTTCTTCTTTAGCTCGTGGCCGTTGAATATGTATGTGACTGTATTTCGCTTCCCATCCTTATGCTTGCTGAGTTTTTTGACCTAGTATCGGCGGCGTCGCCAGCCCTCCGAATGCCGCGGTACGTCTTCTCTTTCTGGATTGTGCGCCATGGACTGCTGACACGCTTGCAGGCTTACTTCTAGAGCGGGACACGGCCGGAGGGCGGACGTGGCGAGTGCTCGGACGTCGCACGAACTGAATTGACTTTACTGTTACCCTATCCCCTGTACAAGTACATTTTGCATTGCATTATCTCTGCGCATACGGCCGGCCCCGGCGGCAGAGTAATAGCTCACGCAGTGACATTCGTACATGCGATGGATAAAATGACGCTCATATCGTGGACTCCTTACGATCCCGGCGTCGCTTTACCCTGTCCATGTATATGACAGTCGCAACAACCTCGTCAACAATATGCATCCCCTTCTGCAAGAGACGCAGCTTGTGAGTTGAGAAGAAGTGCCGCTCGAAGAGGGCGATGATCTCTTTCGTCTGGTCATCCACAAGCTGTCAAAACTCCAATCAGATTGACTTTCGTATATCGCAAATACTTTTGACACGCACTGTAAACACGCCTGGGTCAACCTTCCACTTGTATTGTCTACCGTCTGAGGCCAGCCACGTCTCGGACCTATCAGTCACCTATGAGTCACTATTCTACACCTGCTCCGAATTCCACTCACCTGGAAAAGAGCCTCATCCGAACGGGCGTTACATCGCGTGCGTTTATCACCACTTCATGGCTCGAGAAAGCCCTGAGCGTTATTGTGCCAATGAGCACCTCGCCCGCAGGTTGGTCGGGCGCTGCACGGTACAGCTTCGTCGTGCGCTTGCCGACCTGGAAGAACTTGGTGCTCGTACGATATGCAGCCCTATGAGATGCAGAGTCGAATAGGACCGTGTTGTAAAAGTCGTGATCACTGAGCTCGAAGTCCATTGAACCGAAAAGCTAGTCGTTGGACAGAGAGTTCCACAAGTTACGTGCGAGGACGGTCCTACAGATGGGGGTGAAGGTCAAGGTGCAAACATCAAGCAAACGCACATAATATCAGTGTATTGAATGGGTAGGTGTGCAGTCGCTCAGGAGCTCGCATCAGGTTTAAAAGAGGTAGATGTCGCAGCCAAGTCCACGTGTATTGCCTTATCGCAGGTGGCATATTACTCACCTCAACCAAGCAGACCTCGATGTGAAGTACCTTTCTCTGTCCATCAGAGCTCAGTATCCCAGTATCCCAGAGGTTTAGCACTAGAAGTTTGACTTGAGACCATACAATGAACGAGTCATGGTGGGAGTACCGGTCAAGAACAAAGAACTCCATATATGGTAATCGGAGGCGTTAATACCACGCGGCCCGCTGCTGCCGCGCCACTTGCTCCCAACTCTCATTAGTACCTCTTTACTCTCACCTGCATGCTCTGGGACTTCCTTCCCTCGGCGCTGAGGGCGCTGATAATCTCTACACACCTCGTAACACCTATCCCCGAACCACCAGCGCTCGAGTTCCAGCTCCGCCATCATCATGCCGTCGCAGCAAACTCAACGAGCCCGCGCGTAATATTCGCGGATGCACCACAGTCCTTTCATACCACTTCTGAGGGCAGCATCTACACGCGACCGGTCACCATCCACCGACCCTCGTCCTTCTCCGCGTTCAACAGCGCGCGCTTCAGGTTCCGCAATCCCCTGGATATCGAGCCGCTGCGATGGGACTCGTCTGAGGTGCCAGGGCCGGACTACACGCGGCGCGACGTGCTCCTCCAGCTCGCGAAGATGACGTACAACTCCTATTACGAGCCCAGCAACAAGGAGTGGTATGACCTGGGCGAGGACTGGAATAACGTGCGTCGCTATACCCCTTCATATTTCCCAATTTCTGACCAACATCCTTCCCACTCAGACCTTCCCCTTTGGCTGGGAGCCCGACGCCGCCGGCTTCCGGGGCCACATCTTCGTCTCCACAGACAACAGCACGGTCGTCATCTCCGTCAAGGGCACATCCACCGGCCTCTGGGAGCCCTCGCGCACGCTCGACAAGCTGAACGACAATCTCTTGTTCTCGTGCTGCTGCGCGAAGGTCGGCCCGACGTGGACGCCGGTGTGCCCGTGCGCGCAGGGCGGTGGGAAGTGTGATGAGGAGTGCGTGGAGAGGTCGTTGGTGGACGAGAGCTTGTTCTATCCGATCGGGCTGGTGAGTGGGCGATCTACTTTAGTGCCAGACGATGCTAACGGCTTGCAGAACCTATACAACAACGTCACCTACATGTATCCGGACGCGAACATCTGGCTCATTGGTCACTCGCTGGGCGGCTCCCTCGCGGCACTGATGGGCGCGACGTTCGGCGCGCCTGTCGTTGCTTTCGAGACTCCTGCGGATCGTCTTGCAGCGCGACGCTTGCATCTTCCATCTCCCGTACGTCATCCCCCACCTGTGCTTCTTGGCTGTACTAAACATCGCGCAGCCATCCACCCTGCACATTACACATGTCTTCCACACTGCCGACGTAAGTCTTCATTTCACGGGCGCCTATTTCTCGGCGCCTATACCCCTCCTCGAACTCCGCCCAACGCCCCCTCTCACTCCATGCTAACGCTGCTGCGCGTGCTGACGCTCCCTCCCCCACAGCCGATCCCCATGGGCGCATGCACCGGCGTGACCTCCATGTGCGCCATCGGCGGCTACGCCCTGGAGAGCCGCTGCCACCTCGGGCAGCGCATCGTCTACGATACGATCACCGAGCTTGGGTGGGCGCAGGATGTGCGGACGCATCCGATCAAGGTGATCATAGATCAGCTGCTGGGGAAGCCGTGGAACGCGACGAAGACGGGGCCGAAGCCCGGGGAGGGGGAGGGTGATCAGCCTAAGCAAGGAGAGGGAGAAGGTGATCACTCAGGCGGAGGTGATCCTCTGGGCAAAGATGGTCACTCGGGCGCTGGCGATCACCCGGAGCTCGGGGAGGGCGATCGGTCAGATGGCGGAGAAGAGGGTGGTGACGTCTGGTGGTGGCCTCGATGGCCAGGTGGAGGGAAGGGGGGCGAGGAGCCTGAGGACGGGGTAGATTTGAATTACGTCCCTCCCGCGGTTCCTGAGGAGGACGATTGCGTCGACTGCTACGCTTGGGAGTACGTATAGCGTCCTGCTACCCATCGCTAGTCGTCGTCGCCATGGTTCTCTCCGAGGGCGTAGAGAGGTGTAGCGAGCGAAGGTAGAGAGGGTAGCGAGCGAGCGTAGAGTGGTGTAGAGGGGCTTACGAGAGTGTATATCATAGTCCGCTTTTTGGTTGCTAGATGGTCTGTTCACGAAGTGGCTAGAGGGCGGGGATCTGTCGACGCCTGGATTAAGATGCACGTCGCCTCAGCTCGCCTGGTATGCTCAACGCGCGGAGTATGCATCTACATCCGCGCGAAATGACCTCCAACTGACCCTCCAGATTTGGGGAGTGCTCGCCTGGATCCGTGTCCTTGAAACGAAGACGGTAAATCACGGTACAATCGATGCGGTCGGATGGAAGGCCGCTAAAGTCCGGCCAGCTGACGATCCTTCGACCGCACTGAACGAGATTATGACGCGCAAGAAGTAGCATGAGCGCCTGAGTGCCTGAGCCTCGCTCGTAGGCCCAGTTTAGCCCGAGGTCGCGAGACGGAGAGTCGAATAAACGTTCCCCATATTTGCGAGGAAAACCGTGACACAAGCGTGACCGGAGTTCGCCATGTTCTCCTCCTCCCCCACATTCCTCTTTCCTCTCGCCATGATGCTCACCGCAACTCTTACGGACTTTTCGCTCGAGTTTCGCCGCTGACACCGGCGCACGTTCTGCGGTCGAGGAAGCCGGTTGCCGAGCGATTTATTCCCGTCCTTGGCTTATGAAATTCCCCACGATGTAGGCGGTCCCCCGCACGGTCAAGTGATGGAGCACCATCTGCACAGCGCGCGGATTCGATTCGGGCTCCGGACACGCGACCAGGCCGAGGAGCCATCAGTTACGAGAGACCTATAAAATGCACCGCGTCGAAGCCCGCTCCTTCCTCGGACGGCCTTCCTCTACCGATTACGCACGCCGCCATGAAGAGCGCACTCATCGCCGCGACGCTCGCCGTCGCGCCTGCGCTCGCGATGTACGTCGACCCCGCGAAGCTGGACGCCTGTGCGGGGTACGACGCGTCGAATGTTTACTCGGACGGTGCGAAGCTCACCGCGACGCTCAACGTCGCGGGAGACTGCGGCGTCTTTGGCGAGGACATCTCCGAGCTCGCGCTGGAGGTCACGTATGAGACCAGTACGTCGATCGTTGCCTATTACCTGACGCGTCTGGGCTGACCGCATCCCGCAGAGACGCGTCTGCACGTCAAGATCTCCGACGCGGCTCACCCGCGGTACGAGGTGCCCGATGTCGTCGTCCCTCGCCCGACCATCGGCGAGGGCGCGAGCCAGGACAACTCCGAGATCCAGTTCAACTACACGGAGTCTCCGTTCTCCTTCACCATCTACCGCACGAACACCTCCGAGGTCCTGTTCTCCACCGCCTCTCACCCCATCATCTTCGAGGATCAGTACCTCCGCCTCAAGACCAGCCTGCCGGAGAATGCGAACATTTACGGCCTCGGCGAGCACACGAACAGCTTCCGCCTGGACAACCACAACACTACGCTGACCATGGTGGGCTATATGCGCAAGCCAGATTCCTCACAGGCTTACCCCTATTGCAGTTCAACCGTGATGCTTACGGTGTTCCCAACGCCACCAACCTCTATGGAGCCCATCCCATCTACCAGGAGCACCGCGAGACCGGCACGCACGGTGTTCTGTTGCTCAACTCCAACGGCATGGACATCAAGCTCAACCAGACCGACGGCCAAGAGTCTACTCTCGAGTACAACGTCATTGGTGGTATCCTTGACCTCTACTTCTTCGCCGGAAGCGAGAGCGACCCCGCCGCGGTTGCTCGTCAGTACGCTGAGCTTGTCGGTCTGCCTGCCGAATATCCTTACTGGGGTTTCGGCCTGCACCAGTGCCGCTACGGGTACACTGGTACGTTCTCGTCTGATTTGTTCGTTACGGGTCAGTTCCTAATCTGCATCTGCCAGACTTCGTTGACGTCGCCTCGGTCATCTCGAACTACTCTGCTGCCGGCATCCCTCTCGAGACGATGTGGACGGATATCGGTCAGTGCATCCCGGGAGCGCATCTTTGCTCATCTGACGGCCATAAACAGACTACATGTACAAGCGCCGCACCTTCAGCTTGGATCCGGACTACTTCCCCCTGGACCGGATGCAGGAGATCATTGACTACCTTCATGAGCATGAGCAGCAGTACAGTGCGTATTCTGGGAAAGTGGCGCGGGAGATGGGATGCTGATCCTTTCATCTATCTAGTCCTGATGACTGACCCGGCTGTCGCGTACGCGCCCGACTCAAACTACGAGGCGTATGACCTTGGCGTGGAGATGGATATTTTCCTCAAGGCGGAAAATGGCAGCGACTTCCTTGGCCTCGTCTGGCCGGGTGTCACTGTCTACCCTGGTGAGTATAGCTGAAGCTAGAGGACGCCAGATACTGACGGTCGCCTTAGACTGGTTCAACGAGAAGACTCTGGAGTACTGGACGCATATGTACACTACCTTCTACGACAAGGATACTGGCCTGGACATCGACGGTGCTTGGATCGACATGAACGAACCTGCCAGCGTCAGTATCCCTAGCTTCCCCTCGCCTTCGTCCCTGACCGCCATTTCAGTTCTTCGACCTGACCCTCAACACCAGCATCTGGCAGCAGGAGAAGGACCAGAACCTGCCTCCCAACCGCACCACCGCCGCGCCCGACCACGACACGCCCATCTTCGGCAACGACGCCAACTCGACGGTCAGCGCCAACGTCTCCATCAGCCTCCGCCGCCGCGACATCATGGACCCGCCGTACAAGATCGACAACAAGCAGGGCGCGCTCTCTGCGAACACCGCGTTCGCGAACGCGAAGCACGCCAATGGCCTCGTCGAGTATAACACGCACAACCTGTACGGCGCGATGATGAACAACGCGACGCGGCACGCAATGCTGGCGCGCAGGCCTGGTCTGCGCCCGCTCATCATCACGCGCTCGACGTTTGTGGGCTCGGGTCATCTGGTTGGCAAGTGGCTCGGTGACAACTTGAGCACTTGGGTGCACTACCGCAACTCGATTGCGGGCATTCTTGGTATGGCCAGCGTGTATCAGGTCCCGATGGTCGGCGCGGATATTTGTGGCTTCGGTGGCAACACCACCGAGACCCTGTGTGCGCGTTGGGCCATGCTCGGCGCGTTCTACCCCTTCATGCGCAACGTGAGTTCACCTATCTTGCGACAGAAGTCTCGTACTGATATTTCTTTAGCACAACGGCGACACCAGCATCAGCCAGGAGTACTACCTCTGGGACACCGTCGCCGAGGCTGCCAAGGGCGCCATCGAGACCCGCTTCCGCCTTCTCGACTACATCTACACCGCCATGCACCAGCAGCACGTCGACGGCACGCCGCTCATCGCCCCGCTCTGGCACGCCTACCCCAAGGACACCAACACCTACCCCATCGACACTCAGTTCCTCTTCGGCCCCTCCGTCATCGTCTCCCCGGTCATCGAGGAGAACTCGACGACGGTGACCGCGTACCTCCCCGACGACGTACTCTACGACTGGCAGACGTTGTCTGTGGTGCAGGGCCAGGGCACCAACGTCACGCTCAACGCGAGCTTCACGGAGATCCCGGTGCACATCCGCGGTGGCGCTGTCCTGCCCCTGCGCGTGTCGGGAGCCAACACTACCGCTGCCCTGCGCCGCACGGACTTTGAGCTCGTCGTCGCGCCGGATAACGACGGCTCCGCATCGGGCAGCCTGTATGTTGACGATGGCGTCAGCGTCGAGCAGGAGAGCACGACGGAGGTCGACTTCGTCTTCGTGAACGGCACGCTGACCGTGGACGGCAAGTTCGACTACGACGTCGGCGTGCAGCTCCAGCGCGTGCGCTTCCTCGGCGTCGGCAAGCAGCCGAAGAACGTTACACTCGATGGGGAGGAGGTGCAGGACGTGACCTTCAACGCGACCACGGGCGTGTTGGACGTTCCGGTTGCGCGCGACTTCAACGCCGGATTCACGGTGGTGCTGGCGTAGGATGGGTGGTCAAGGGACGTTTTGGACCATGAAGTGAATAACAAGTACTGAACTGACGATCTAGTAATGCGCTTGATGTAGTTACTTATTGCTTACCCTATTTTCTCTGGCTTATGCAAGGCGTATTCTATTGGGATCTCTTCGACTGGCAAGGCAGACTTGTGAATTGAACCGTGACGCGACGTGCTACAATCATCTGTCACACCTCTCGGGATGTGCCGGGCCTTATCTGCACCTTGTCCTGGTCCATGAACTCGAACTTCACTCCAGGCATCTACTGTTCTCTGGGCGCACGGGAGCTATGAGCCCCTTGGAAAGAACTCCGCTGCTGGCTAACGCTCATGACGAAGGGACGGACGCGACGGTTTTAATAGACCCGTATTCTCGATTCAGCGAGCAACGGAAGACCCTACTTGTGGTCCTCGTCGGATGGTACTCCCTCATGGCCAGTGAGTAAGCTTGCATACGCCGCTCTGTGGACCTTGCAAACAACGCGACCAGTGATTGTGTCGGGATCTTTCATCCCTGCAATCCCTCAGATAGCAAAGGACCTTGAGACAGGCGTAACCTCCGTCAGGTGCGTGTACCTGTGCCTCCAGGATGTCCTATCGACCTAGCTTCCGTAGCCTTGCCATCAGCGTCACTCTACTGTCGGAGTCTTTCGGCTCTTTGGTGGCCTCGTCGTACTCGACCTTCTGTCGGTCGCGCGTGAGCCTCATTGTCTGCACTGCCTTCTGACGGCACCCGCAGATGGGCGGCGCCCCGTATATCTTGCCGCCATACCAGTACTCTGCGCTGGATCTCTCGGTGTAGCGCTGTCTTCTACGATCAATCAGCTGCTGGTATGGCGCTCTATTCAAGCGCTCGGCATGTCCCCAGGGTTCTCCGTGGGTGCTGGCGTCGTCGGTAGGTCGAGCAGGTGAAGCCTGCATAACCCTTGTCTCAGAGAAATTGCAGGCGACCTGTATAGCGCCGAGCATAGAGGCTTCGCTATGGGTGTATTCCTCGGGGTGAGCGTTAGACAGAAGCAAGTAGCGCGGAGACGGAGATGAATATCTGACTTCGCAGATCGCCCTCCTTGGCCCTCTTCTAGCGCCCGTCGTGGGAGGTACGTGGCCTTTGTCCTCCGTCCGCCTTTGTGCACATGCTAAACGTGAGGCTTAGGGTATGTCGCGCACTATTGGTCCTGGAGGAATATGCCATTCTGCTTGGCCGGCGCGAGTGCGCTCACCCTGTTGCTGTTCCTTCTGGTCTTCCCTGAGACAAGGTCTGCTCCGCTCCCTCGGGGTATCGTCGAATGTCTGAGTTTCTTGCAGCCATCCCGGAAGCACGGGCGTCTGCAAGGCTCGGCAGGCTGCTGAGTCGAAGGGCTCTAAGCCGCCGAACTTTGTCTTCATAAACGTCCTGCGGCCCTTGGGGCTCTTACGAAGTCCGAACGTATTGATCATCGTGCGTTACACTTTGGGATGTAACGCAGCGGCTGAGCTGACTTTGGCATAGACAGTTGCTGGCTTCTGCGCTCTGACCACCAACTTCGGTAGGCGTCGAGCTGCGTTTGGAAAAGGCACAACTAACTTCTTGGTACCTAGCGCTCCTTGTGCCCATAAACAGCACCATCGTGAGCGTTGACTACGCTGAAGACTTAAGCTGACGGCGCATGCAGGGAACTCGATATGGATTAAATGCCTTTCTTGTCGGACTCTGTATGCTGCCTTCTGGATTGGGAAACATCAGTGAGTCTGAGTTCAGAGTAGCGCACGCTACCACGGTTCTCACGCGCAGCGCAGTCGGGGCACCTTTGGCGGGCAGGCTGTCCGATAGGGCACTGACCAAAGGACACGGGGAGAGACTTTGCCCGGAGGACCGCTTGCGTGCGGCCTTGCTGGGTGCTGGGATATTGGTCCCATTGTCCGCCCTTTCAGCCGGTCTGATCGTCCGCTTCGTTCCCGGACCGCTCGGACTGGCGATGAACCTGATCTGCTTTTTTATGAATGGCATCGGCGTGAGTAGGGCACCGGGTTGCGGTCACTGGTCCCATGCAATAAGCAGCGCGGGCCAGGCCGCGGCCCTCTTTATCGTCCTTGGCTCTGACGTAGAGTCGTTATACAGGTGGAACTTACGTTGACGCCACTGGCCGCATACTGCATAGATATCCTGCAGAGCAGAAGCGCTGAAGTCATATCGGCCAACAGGTATCTTGACAATCTTGCGCGCGTTATACCGCTTCTGACAATTTCTCAGCGGATTCAGATCCCTTTTGATCTCCCTGACGGTGGGGCTCGTGCTACCTTTGCTAAGCAGGCTGGGCTCCATAGGCATGGGAATGTTGAGTGCGGCTGTGGCGTGGTTAGGGTTCAGGTGCGTGGCCCAAGCATCGTGGTGATTTTACGCTGACCAGACTATGTCTAGTTTGATATCTGTGACTATCAATTACGGCGAAAGATGGAGGCTGTATGTCAACATAGATACTTGAACGTACCTATACGTATTGAGCGGGGCTGATTAGGAGTCACCCGGTCATAAAAATGTTCCAAATTAGGAAGGCTTTGTATGTTGCTGTCCAAAACGGGCCATTTTTGTTTCGGCTTTTCCCGGTACTTCTTTGTTTCCGCACACAAGAACGCTTCACTTCTTACTTTCTGCATTCATGGCTTCATCCGTACTTTGATGTTCTGGAAGTACAACATGCGAACACCATGAGGCAACGCCTCATTTACGACCACGAGGCCGTTATACCTCTTCGGGGGGAGCGCTTACTAAGCGTCACTCATAACGCACACGGATGGAGCGGCCGCGCGCTGAACGCAGTTCTGGCGGTGTTCTCCCATCTTCAACCATCATCACTTCCAACCCCAGCAAATCCCTGGTCGCTTCGCGCCAGCCACGACGAAGAAGAATATTACGCAGGAGCATGGTGTCGCTGATCGCGGTGCGTTGACTGCCCCCTCCTCCCGGAATTTTTCTGAAGAAAAATCCAGGAGTGCTGAATCGTTTTGACCGTGCCGAGTCGTCCCCCGAGTGTGCCCTTGCATCCTGCATTTCGCCCTCGACACCCGATTGCAAAGAAGCCGGTCACGATCGCACGTTCCGTCACTCCTTTGTGCGCGCACAGTCTACGGCACCTACCCCCCATTATAATTGTTACGAACGCATGCATAATATGGGCGCGTCCTCGGACATGTCCTCATGCTGGCATGAAAACGATGCGTCGAACCCCCCATCTTCCTGGGCGCCTTCAAAGCGCTTACCGCGCTTGAAGATCGGAAGCGCTCTGCCGCCCTCCTCCCTCGGCTTCCCCTACTCTGCCACCTTCTCAGAATCCCGTTTCAAGAGCCCTGTCGACGCAGAATACCCTTTCGACCAGTCTTTGGACAATACAAGCTCTAGACCGGAGGGGAACTTCTCTGAACTGGGCCTCTCGGATTCGGAAGCGCCGGAGCTGATAGAGGACGATGGCGAGTCGCCGCCGTACAATCCGCAGCTGCTGTCGCCCGTGTCTCCAGAACTGTCGCCAGAATGGAGTCCGCGACGCATTGCGGGAGCATCCGACGCAGAGGGAGACGGGGAACCATCGTCGAAGGCCATGCTACTCTCCAGCGGCCACTCGCGCTCTCCGTACGCCTATGGCACCTACGAGGCGCGCCGCGACGTCCCCATATACGATTACGATCCTCATGATCATGCCCGCGAGCATCCCCTTCCGGGCTACGATGACCAGTACGCTTACTTCCAGCCGCACTTGCAGCCGCTGTCTTCCGATCTGTTCGGAGGCGCAGACGATATCTTTCCTCCCTGGTCGGACGTGCCGCCAGAATCCCCGGCCCTACGCTCGACGGCATCGCTGCCAGAGCTCGAGTTCGAAGACGACGAGCACGACAACAGTGGTAGTGATCCGCCGCCCTCTCCGGCTCGATCACTCATATCCCTTCCTGACGCCGACGCACACGATGATATGCCATTTTCCGACGACTTACTATCGCTGTCGCTCGACAAGACGATTGCGGAAGATCCGACGTCGCCATCTTCGCGGAGTGAAGGTCTCCTCCTCCTGGACGATGCGCCCGAGGATCAATCGCGCTCTCCTTCGCCGGAGGGCATGTATCTTCCGCTGCCTGACGAGTACGGCGATGCGGACAGCTTAGACCCGGAGCTTCGTCGTCTGTGCGACGTCCAGCGGAGGGCTCAAGCCGCCGAGTGGGAAGGCCGGCAGAAGGAGGCGGTGCTGCTCGATCAAGGCCTTCTGCAAGCACGCGCTGAAGTCAAGCGTCAGAGGAAGAAGGACAAGGAGCGCGCGCGAGAAGCGGCTGCGCTCATCCGGCTGAAGCTCGCATCGGGCGCGGCCAGCGATGTCGAGGTCCCCTCCCCACCGCCGCCGAGCTCGAAGAAGGCCGCCGCGAGCAGCGTCTCCCAGCTCGTCGCCCGCATGCTGCTCCGCCGCCACGACACGACGCGCCCCATCTCGCAGCGGCGCTCGCAGGCCGCGCACGTCCCGTCCCCGCTCGCCCCACGGACTACGGACGCCGCGTCAGGCGCCAGCCACATAGAGTCGCTGCCGCTGACGCTGCGTCTGCTGGACAGTTGACCGCGTAGCATCAGACTATACAATGCGTTTGTTCTCTCCACATTTCTTGTTGTGTCCGCCTGCCTCTCAGGTTCCCTTTTTCTTCTTCCTCTTTCTTCTTCTTCGCCAGCTCTCGAGTAACCCCCGATTTGCGGTACCCAATTTTTGTCAGTGTTTCCTCGCCTTCTTCGTCTGTATATATTCTACTAACCCCATTTCTGTTTCTTCGACTTCACCCCCTTCCATGCTTCTGCCTCTTCATTTGCCTCCTGCTTTGACCCGTACGCTACTGTTTGCTATCAGGCTTTCGCGGGGGTGGACGATGGGCTGAGCTTTTATACTTGAGAAAACGGAGGATGCCTTGGTAATTGGGGTATCTGGCTTGCGTAAATCGTTGTAGCATTGCTATTCTGCCTGGCTGCTGATATGTACAAAGTCTGCTGCTATATATTGTGCGCGTCTCGTAGACGATAGGGGGGATTGGGTGGGAGTAGGCGAGCCGCAAAGACCGCGACAGTGACAGTACCCTCATCGATAAGCGCTGGGGTACAGAAGCTGTCTGCTGTCATCTGTGGATCCTTGGGCTGGTGGCGCTTGCCAGATTGCGTTCTACAGACCCCGTCAGAAGACGAACAAACAAAGCACGCGAACTTGAATGACAGCAAATAGCGGCAAATAAGGGACTATTGTTTGACGTCACGCGTTCGAATCAACTCGAACTTCGACGTGGTCGAGTGCTATGCCCACGGTTCCTGTTCCAACTCTGAAGTGACATCTGTAAGGTCCTTCAGTCGAGATAGGAAACCGTACTAATCAGTAGCTCCAGACTTCAGCTGATTCGTACGCCACCAGCGCCATGCTCCGACCGTTTCTCCGCCATGCGTTCCGGAGGAGTGCTGCAGCGGCGCGTCCTGCGCCCCTTCCCAGGCGCTCAGGACATGCGCTCATCCTGGGCATCAGTATAGCAGCAGGTGCCAGCTACCTCTCTGTCCATCAGAGGCTACACGCCGATACCAACGAGCAGCGGCCATCTGACGATGACTGGGCGAAGCGTGACCCGCAGGGTCTCCCACCACCGGGAGAGCTAACAAAGCCCGCGCTGCACGAGACGGATGATCCGGGAGATACTCTGCGAAGCAGGGTTGTCGAGATAGAGTCCCATCCGGACCTTGGGATAACTTACATGGAGGGCTTCAGCTTGGAAAGGCAAGTCGGCGGGCCTTCGACTTCGTGTCTCACGGATTCATGTGCTGACACTTTCGTAGCAATTGGCCGAACGAGGATCAGGTTTCGCGCGCGATAGCGCCGTTGCCGGGTGGTCAGCACTGGTTGTTTATGGGCATCTTCGACGGCCACAATGGTAATGCGACGAGCATGTTGCTTAGTCTAATTCTACCTACCGCGGTCTTGGGCGCCCTTGCGGACTTGTACTCCAAGCATGCTAGGCTGTCTCAGCCCGTCGACGTCGATGATGGGGTTGAGCACCAAGTGGACGCGCCTCTAGAGTCCTCGGGGCCAGTACACCCTCCTGCTGAGGAAATCGACCAGACTATCAAGGAAGCCTTCCTCCGCGTCGACGATGACATCGTACACTGGGCAGCGGAACGCGCTCTCTCCGGTCCTCACGACGGTCGTGCGCAAGACTTGCTCGCTCCTGCACTCTCAGGCTCGTGTGCCCTGCTCGGCTTCCTCGACACCGACTCTCGCGAGCTGCACATGGCGCTCACAGGCGACTCGCGCGCCGTCCTCGGCCGCCCCGTCGTCGACTCCGCCGGCAAGCGCCGCTGGAAAGTCCTCGAGCTCACCCAGGATCAAAACGCACACAACGAGCGCGAGATGGCGCGCATGGAGGGCGAGCACCCCGGGGAAACCATTGGCGCGAACGGGCGCGTCATGGGCTGGGGCATGGCGCGCGCCTTCGGCGATGCCGCGTACAAGTGGTCGCGCGCGCTTCAGAAGCGGCTCTTCGAGGACTACCTGTGCGACTACCCGCGGCCGAACGTGAAGACGCCGCCGTACTTCACGGCGGAGCCGGAGATCACGACGACGCATGTGCAGTCCGGCGATGTGCTGGTGATGGCGAGCGACGGGCTGTGGGACTGCTTGACGAACGAGGAGGTGGTGGGGCTTGTGGGGGTGTGGCTGGAGAAGCACAGTGAGAGCGAGGTACACCACCCTCAACACGACATTGTGTCTTCGGCACACGAATCGACGCAAAAGGATGTGATTGAGAGGGATGAGCTACCCGTCGTCGAGATGAAGCCAGACTATACGAAGATGTACCCTTGGTGGCACGCGCAAAAGCGCTTTATCAATGTGGATGACACGGTCACTGCTCATCTCGCGCGGAACGCTTTGGGTGGCGCGAACGTCAATCTCACGTCCGCTCTTCTTCATATTGCACCCCCACGGACTAGGAGATACAGGTGAGTAACGTTGCTTTCCTATACGCCGAGGTACTCATGCTGCTCAGGGACGATATATCCATGATAGTCGTGCTCTTCTGAGCGGACTGGGCCTGGTCGCTTCAGACTTATTGGACTACATATATACCGGGACTGTAGAAGCATCCGACATACATACATGTATTGCACCAGTAAAGCTCAATCATGCTCGTCCTTTGCTCGTCGTCCTGAAAGACGCAAGAGGACGGACGCGAAGGTAACCGGCGCTTACGGTGCTCAAAGGCTGCAAATAGTGACAAACATGACGCAGGATTTCCTGCTAGTGATTGAGCACCTTGTTCCTCACCATCACTTCATTTTGAGCCCCGCGCCCCCGCGCTACCCCCCTCGCAATGGCAGCATACGATGTTGGCGGCCTCCCCGGGGGCGACGAGTTTCGAGATGTCATGTCCGTCTTCACCGACGCCGCGGCTGGTTAGTACGCACCCAGGGACGCCTTCCAATTCCGCCGCTGAATATCGCCCTGCGTGCACAAGATATGAACCCCGGAGACCTCGTCCTGATGGATGGGTACTCGCTGCAAGAGGCAATGAGCGCGGTGGAGGTGCGTCGCGTGGGGGACGCGTTGGACATCGCTGACGCGCGTGAATGCAGATCGGGGAGCCCAGACTGGATAGCGGGCTTGAGATGCCTGAGCAGACAAGCCGTCCGCCGTTTGACCCCCTTGCCCCCCTTCTTCCTGAGGAGCTATGCTGGATGTTTGATACGGCACTGGCATACCAGGTGTGTAGACAAGGGCAAGCACCGCGATCACATCTAATGACTACTTCCTAGGTCGAATGGATGCTAGGAAGCCCACTGGCGCACACCGTCTTCACATTCCTATACACCCACGCGTTGGAAGTCCTGAACCCGGACTTCCTCCCGTACGATGCGCTGCAAGAAGACCCCGCGCGACCTCTATCCCTAGTCACGATCGTCTTGCGGGCATACGTGATGGGCCTACTCAAATGCTGCGGAATAGTCTGGACGCAGTTATCTACTAGCCTACAGGAAGATGTACGCATAACGAATATCTATCTCCTTCATGATCTCATGTTCTTTGTAGACGGAAGACTGGCAAAGCGACAAATGCGAAGTTTCGCTCTTAGAGGCTATTCAACTACCCTATATCCTCAGACAGCTCGATAATGCGCTGCATTGGCTATGGAACACCGATCAAGGTGCGGTGCTTTTTTGAGCGGTAAACATAACCTCACGGTCACTCAGTCACTCCATACTGGCGGAACGCACTGGCGGCGCGGCTTGCGCTGATGAAGGTATGTAAGTCGTCCCCGTCATCGCACTGCAGCGTTCTTACTTCCTTTGCAGACTATGATCACGTTCATGAGCACCGACATGTTCCGCAACCTACCCTTGGTATTTCCCCTCTTCGAAGAAGCCCGCCGACATTTAAAAACTATGCAAATGACCCCCCCTCCCACCCCTTCACCCAACTCACCTGCGCAACTCGCATTCGACCCTTACATCGCCCGCCGCCTCAACACCTTTATCCCCGTGCGCGTCATCACGCTGCGTCCAATAGAAGAGACGCTAAAAGACGTCGCGCATATGGTTGACCGGTGGGAAGAGGTTGCGTCGTTAACTGTGGTGTCGGATTTGACGATATGGCGGGTGGGTGGGCTTGAGAATTTGCGCTGGAAAGACACCTAACAACGAGCTAGACAGTCGGCGACTTGCGGCTGTGGCTACCTGACCGTCCCAACAACGCATATACCCGCTCGTTGTATCAGGTATGGTATCTAGATTATCATTCCATTGCACGTCTGACAATCTATGAAGAGTGCATTCTATACCGGAGTCCTATATCTGGGACGCTACGACTCTCGATGGATCCTCGACCGCTTTTTCACGGAGACTCTGGGCATGCGCTACGAGCACGTCCGCACGATCTTGACGAATTGCTGCGAGGGCATCGACCTCACATCCATCGACCGGAGCATTGCGCATGTAAGTCCCGTCTGCCCGCGATTCGGCCTGCACTGACACGTCGTTGCATGCAGAACCTACCACTGTACATCAAAGCACAATGGGCGAACCCTCCTCGGCGAAGACGATTCCTTTCGCGATCCGTCGTAGAGTGGCACGCCCTCTACGACACCCTCGAGGAAGTGGTGACCCGTCTCTTACCCGTCAGTCGCCAACCCCTCTCTTCCTGTTGCCACACATTGAGCTGAACCTCTCCTCCTCCCATCGCAGTCTATCCCCGACCCCTCACCTGTGCGACACCTGCATAAAGCACCGTTGCTATGGCTTCTACGCACGCAGCACGAAATCGTCGCGGACGGCCAGCAACTCGAACTCTACGCACCCTCCGAACGACCGTTCGCGTTCTTTTACGCGACCAGAATTGCGGGCGCATTGGTCAAGTGTCTAGATGAGCTGCTTTCAGTTTTGCCTGAAGGTGAGTTAGGGCACGCGTACACTGAATCACGCTCAACCCCTTTGTCGTACAGAATCGCAAACGAAGCGAGACCTCAGGTTCGAGCGAGACTGGTACGCCGCGCTCCGATCCGCATGGAAAGGCTTGTGGCTGGTGAGGATGTCTTCATTGTCTCCGATTCGCACATATGCTCACATCCCCCCAGCTCACCATCCCCCTCCGCCGTCCTTGGAAAGAAGTGCGCGCGAACTTCTACCGGCGCTGGAAGTGGGCGTTCGTGCCCGACTTCGACGCCATCGACACCATGCTGGTGTGCGGGCCCGAGTACGACCGGTTCATGGCGTGCTGCAAGGATGTGCTGCAACCTCTGCAACCAGCTCCTCAAGAAGGACCGCCCCCGGCGGATGATCCCTTGCAGGCCGGGCCCGGGATGTTCTTCCGTGCAGCGCGCGATGCGTTCGGTGACCTCGCTCAGAGGCACCTTACGTCCTCCGGCGGTCTCTGGGCCCAGGACCAGCGGCGGGTGAGTGCAGTGCCTCAGCTTTGTGCCCTTTCACTGACCGGCCTGCTATAGATGGTGCAGATTACGATGGAAGCTTGCGAGCATCTATCCGAAGCCCCTTCTTTAATCGCCGGTGTTGAACACTTCGACCAGCGTCGCCTGAAGTGGGATCCGAGCGTACACCCCTGGCTCCCTCTCCTTTTATCTCCTGCATCGACCCCTTCATAGAGAAAAGAAAATTTGACTGTAGCACCGTCAGAGCACAGACAGGCCACAATACCCACCATCATGCAAAAGACTGTATCGATATCATTATTGTTCTCATTATGGATGCCCGCGCCGGTCAGCGTCGCCCTATGCCCAGAAGCTTTGCGGCCTGCCTCGTCAACCAAGATGAAAGACCAGCGCCTTTGCACACACGTCAGACAAGGCGGAAGGCAGGGCACGGCAGCCATGTTAGGGGTCCGCGGAACGCGATCGCCTCGACGATCAGGCCGCGCAGTCACATGCCCAATTCAGTGCGCCGCGCACAACAAGCGCCCGCGCGCAGCCCAGGCCCCCGCCTGGACCCACACCTATGAGCTTCGCACCCGCCGCCCGACGACGAGCCGCCTCTCGACCCGCCGTCGCCGCGCAACACAACCCTGAATCGCGCGGACTCATAAGCCCTTCACGATCGGCGGTGGGCTGCATTCTTTCCTTCGATCTCTTCCTCTTACTTCGACTACTAGACTCCTAGACTTCAGCAAGGCATAGCGAATGTCTGCTGTAGCGACCCTGAGGGTGGCGGCCGGTGTGCTGGCGAGTGTGCCGGTGGCTCGGGTGGCGGCGGCGCGGGCGCTGCACTGTAGCGCGGTGCGCGGTTGCATCAGCCAGCTGGCCATGCCGATCCCGTACCCTGATATGACGGAGGGCGACATCGCGAAGTGGAAGATGAAGGAGGGCGACGCCTTTCATGTTGGCGACGTCCTTCTAGAAATTGTGCGTGGTCTTCGTTGATCCTCAGTCGCTTTGCCACCGACATTGCTGAATAGGAGACTGACAAAACTATGGTCGACGTCGAGGCGCAGCGCGACGGCGTCGTTGGCAAAATCATTGTACGTACTATGTTGCTACTGGGCCGGCCCAGACTGACCCACCGTCCAGGTGCCCGACGGCTACAAGCGCGTTCGTGTGGGCAAGGTCCTCGCGCTGCTCGCCGACGAGGGCGACGACATCTCGCGCCTCGAGCTCCCCGCCCAGCCGATCTTCCCGTCCGTGCGCCGTTTGCTCGCAGCACACAGGATATCGGCTGTCGACGCAGCCGCGATCCCGGGCACTGGCACGCGCGGCATGCTCACCAAGGGCGACGTCCTCGCCTTCGTGCGCGCACGCGAAGCCCAGCTCGAGGCAGCTCGGGAGGCGAAGGAGCGCGCGCTCGCGGTCATCGATCGCCCCTCGGCTATTGGCATGCCTGCAGAGCTCAGGCTGACCTGGCCGTCGTGGCTTCTGGCTGCCCTACGAATGCGTGCGCTTGGTGAGATCCCTTACTTGGCGTTGGCTGTGTCTAGCGGCTTATGGTCTCGTGAAGGCAATCCTAATGGCCTTACCAGCCGCCTGCTTACTCAGGCGCGCCGGTACTGGCCACCACGCTTCCCCCGCATGCCTACCAACCCACCTGCTGCATCCCTCTAACGTGTTACCGTACCCTGTTCTCGACCCTTCCTACCCCTCAACCTTCCCCCAAACCCTACCTACCCTCCTCCAATCCTTCCCCTCATGACCCTAGACCGCAATTTCGTGTATCATCCCAAGGACTTTGGAGTCGTGCTTTCCTAGAGTTGAAAACGCAGCCTGTACCATCCTCTACTTATTTTCTTTTCCCGATACCTACGATTCGATACGTGTAGACATGCGCTTGTTGGCAAGCGACCCATAGAGCATAGACCTGACTGAACTAGAATACATACCGCAGGCTGGCATTGGCTCTAGGAGGTACTCACGACTGTATACCTTTCCGGTAATGAACTGTTGTTGCCTCCCTCCTGATTTGTGAGCTCAAACGGGGCAGGGTGACTTGACTGTTGCGGTTATGGTCACGCGGAAAGCACGTGAGACTCAGGTGCCAGTTCAATCACCGCCTTACTCGGCTCGCATGTAGTACAAGACCGCCATGAACAGCTACAGATTCTTCTGGCAAGAACCTTTGATTTCTAGCTTGCCGGTAGGTACGAGACCGCTGCTTTCGAGTATGAGCCTTTTCTAATCTCCAGCTTCTGGTTCAACAGCGTTCGGCCAATTTTTCCCCCAAAATTCAACTGGACGGTCTGGCGTACTTGCCGTCCAGTATGACCAGCTGTAATAAGTTATCGCAGCTGTTGCGCTCCGAGCGGATGCAGCCCATCTTCTCTCGCCTGAGGAGCGGTCGACGGCCCGTCTACGTCATTCACCTTTACCCTCCGAATGCATTCTGGACGGAGGCAGGTCGGAATGCCCTGTAAAGAGGTACTGGCTGGACAGGACCTGTATTACTTCCGTGATCCCGAGGCGCCCATCTTCAGGTCTAGTGTTGCAGCGCTTCGGGGCTCACGGCGGAAGGGCGCAGCGATGTTGCACAGCCGCGCGCGCGATCACCAATTCTAAATGTAGCACCTGAGCGCGCTGCGCTCCGGCGTTTGTCCTCTCCTGAATCCTCCCCTCACTGCCTTAAATTCGTGAAGAGCGCTAACGTAAAGTCTCCACCTCTTACCTGCCCTTGCCTCCTCCCCTCATGACCGGCGGTTCCAGGAATCCATTCACAATGTCTCGGTTGCTACACACCCTTCACGACGTCGCGCACGATGCGAAGGGGAACGCGCACGATCTCTCCAAGGTTACGCGCGAGTTCATGGCGGACAAGGTCGTCGATGTCGCGTACCACGACTTGACCATACAGGTGCGTCATGCTTCTCCGTGGTCGCGCTTGGCGCCGAGACCTGATCTCGAGATCACCTAGTTTATCGGGGCCACGGGCCTCCCGAAGATGGACGTCGTGGGCTCTGCCGATCCGTACTTTGTGGCTAAGATCGACGACCGGATCTCGTTTGTGTGCGTGTTCGTGCTCCTGTATTCTGGCGCAGCTGACGAGAAGTACGCAGATCGAGCGTCCAGGTCAACACTCTGAATCCCGTCTGGAATGAAGTGTGGCACGTGAAAAACGTACCCCTGCACGCTCATCTCCAGGTCGAGGTCCTTGACAAGGATATCCGTACGCCGAACGACGACTACATTGGCAGGGTGAAGACGACAGTCAATCCGGGAACGAAGGAGATCGAGATAGAGGCGCCTCCTCTCAAGCTTCGATCAAGGGGCTCCTTCTGGCTGAAGGTAAGTGTACTTCTTCATGTTGCTAGAGCCGTACTTACCAGTCGTCCAAAGCTCGACAGCGAGCCATCAACAGACCCTAATCCCGCCGAGCACCCCTATCTCTTTGCTGGCCCTATCCGCTACTCGCGCCACTGCTCCCCCACCGTCGGCGCCTTCACCAACATCAATGACGCCCGCCTCTATTCGACGTGGAAGATGTACCTCATCGGCGTGCCCCTATTCTTCAACGGCCACTACCAGCATTGGAATGAGGCATATCCTGCCGCACAGAAGATCTTCAAAGGCTCGCCTCTCGTGCGCACCACTATCCAAGCAGGCCACAAGCTGCTCTACGCACGAAGCATCACCAACGGGTTCGGCATCATCGAGAGTGCAGCGGACGTGAAGAAGATCTTGCAAGGTGGCGGTTCCTCTCGTCCCAATACGGATCGCGGCCGCCAATTCGCGAATCGTGTCCGTCCTGCTGTATATACCTACATCATCTCCTCCGATGACGACTCCTTCCGATTCAGCGAGACGGGCGCTGCCTTTTTCGTCGATGTCGCCTCCAAGCATGCGCTCCATGCCAACTGTGCAGAGACGGTGCGCTATTCCGGCGAGTTCCACCCTCGCCCCAAGGGTGGCTGGCAGAACTTCCACGACGATATTGCGGATGACGACGTCGACTGGGAGCTTGTCATCGACAACAACTCGGGCACGTATGCGCCAGACAAGAACCTACTGCCGCAGCTCCGCGCGCTGCTCAAGCACAACTTCCCGTGGTTCGAGATCTATGCGCTCGACCGCGATGACCCGGAGCTAGCGAAGAGTCGGGAGGCGTGTAGGGATTACGCTCTCAAATTTCGTGGCGTGGGCAGCGACGAGCTTGAACCGCATGTCATGGAAGGCGAGGTGTCGCTCCACCACCAGGCATCTGCATCGGCGACGACGTCCAAGTGAGGACGACTAGGGACTTGCGAGTAACCCTACGGCTACAGCCAGTCACATTGGGTACCCATGTACAATTGGCTAACTTATTTCTTTGTATCTTACTGGGCTTTTGCGGTACAGCGCTTGTATTTACTATGCTTTCACTAACCTTCCGTTCTGATATCTACCTCCCAATATATGGCGTCCTCTTACTTACCTTTTGCGCTAATACGCTACCGACAATACCTATCAGCTCATGTACAAATCAGGAAATACATCCTGCTCAGGAAAACAAAGCCTTCCAAAAGTAGAAAAAACAAACAAACCTAAAGCGATCTCGTGACCGAATCCATCTTGAACCTGACGGTCGCGGGCGCTTGATCAGGACCTTCACAACTTGGACGACATCGGCCTCGCAGGACGTCGGGCGCGATGTCCAGCGCCCTCAACTCGATGCCCGACCTGTCCATCGCGCAGTCGGTCGGGAACCCCGAGTTTTCCCTCGGGTCCATATCCTCCGGCTTTTCGACGCCGGCGAGGAAGACGACCCGGCGCGTACCATCAACAACTTCAGCGACCACGGCACCCTCGTCTGCACCGGTGTCCACACCATCTCCGCCACCGACAAACAGGCGAAAGGAACCGGCAATGTCGCTGTCTCGGCGGCTGAGCGCACTGAACGATCACGACGATGATATTATGGAGGAGGAGGACGTACTCGGTACGCCGGGAGCGAAGAAGAAGGCAACTGATGAGCCGGAGACACCCATGCCCGCGCGGTCGGCGAAACGAGCAGGGAGGGCGAGCAAGGGTGCACCGCTGACGCTGCGAGATCAAGAGAAGGTGCGTGCTACGTCCTGCGCTATATGCGCTATTCTGATATCTATCCAGCACATAGACTCGCTGAAGAAGGAGAACTTCAACGTCAAGCTACGCGTCCACTTTCTTGAGGAGCGCCTCGCGCAACTCGCGCCAGACCAGATGGACCAGGCCCTGAAGCAAAACATCAACCTCAAGATCGAAGTCCAAAACCGAGGTCTAGAGATCAAGAAACTCAAGAAGCTTGTCCTCGAGCTGGAACGCGAACTTGAACGCCTGCAGAAGGGTCACGGCTCATCACGATCCCGAGAACGCGAGTTGGAGGAGAAGTTAGACGAGCGCGACCGCGAGATCAAGGAGCTCCGGCGAAAGTTACGGGAAGGACGTAGCGACAATGACGCGATGCGCGAGCTAGAGAACCGCAATGACGAGTTGGAGGCGGAACTGGGCGATATGCGCAGCCTGCTCGAGGACAACGTCGAGGAGATCAACCGGCTGCGTGTTTTGCTCGAGGGTGGCGGCAACGAGGATATCCATCACAAGGTCGAGGACCTCGAGGGTATCAACGAAGAGCTTCGCATGCAGCTCGAGGACCATGCCGACGCCGCTGCTCAGCGGGACGACGAGCGCGAGGATCTGCTTGACGAGATCGAGCGCCTCCGCCTGCAACTTGAAGACATCCAGCGCCGCCGCGAAGCCGAGTCGTACGAACGCTCGCAGAGCCGCGCGCAGGTTATCGAGGAGCGTGAAGAGCGCGAGGCGGTCGAGGACAACCTGAGCGCGATGAAGGACAAGCTCGCTGCTGTCATGATCGAGCTGCAGCAGAAGGAGGACGAGCTGGAGCTGAAGGACCGGGAGATGATGGAGATTGAGGCGGACTACAAGCGTCAACTCGAGGACCAGAATGACGAGTGGCGAGAGGAGATGGAGGAGGCCAAGGGCCAGGTTGAGGAACTCCGCGACGTGCGTGTGCTTTCGTTGTCTGTCGGGCGCTGCTCAACCTCGTTCAGGTCCTCAACGAGCGCGAGTCCGAATGCCGCGACCTCCGCCTCAGCCTCACTGAGCTGGAGAACAACACGAATGACTTGCACAACAAGTTCGAGATCACCTTCGCGCATCAAGAAGAGCAGCTTCAGCAAAAGGAGAAAGAGCTGCAGTCGCTCCAAGCCGCTTTCGACGATCTCAGTGACAAGGTCTACCAGCTCGAGGATGAGAATGACCGGCTGCGCGAAGACGCTGAGCGCCAGCATGAGGAGGACGCGGTCGATCGTGAGCGGCTAGAGGCGGTCTGCGCAGGCTTGAAAGAGGTACGGGGTCTTGATGCCGTTGTAGAGCTGGTGCTAACCCCCACCAGAAAATCGCTCATCTCAAGGACGAGCTGCAAGACATGACTGACGCGTGCGACGCTGCAACTCAGCAAGCCCATGATCACCGTGCTCAGCAGGAGGAGCTCGCGCGTCATATCGAAGACCTCGTGGCGGAGCTTCAGAAGGAGCGCGCTGCTCATCAAGATGCGCTCAATGCCCTCGACAGGGCGGAAGCGGACCACGAAAGCGCCATGCGGCGGGAGCACCGCGCCCTGGAGAGCAAGGAGAGCCTGCTCAACAAGACGAACGCCGACCTGGCACGTGCGGAGTCCCTCCTCTCTCAGCGCGAAGCCGACCTCGAGGCCGTCCAGCAAGCGTTGCAGACCCTCGAAGCCGAGTCAAAGCGCCTCGGCGAGTCGCACACCACCGCCCGCTTCTCCCTCCAGCTCGAAGTCGACCGCCTCAAGCGCGACCTCGAACGCCTTGAAGACGAGCTCTCGCGTGCGCGCAAGGAGCTCGCCGAGAAGGAAGCCCGCTCCTTCGACCACAACTCCGTGCTCGATAAGCTGCACGCGGAGAACCGTGACCTCGCGAGCCAGCTCGCCGCGCAGACGCAGGCGAAGCTGAACACGACGGAGAAGCTCGATGTCGCGCAGGCGTCGTTGAAGGCGAAGGAGGATGAGCTCGTGGAGTTGAGGAAGCGTGTGCTGGAGCTCGAGACGCGGTTGAGCAAGGAGCAGAGGCAGCTACTGGCCGGAGAGGCGCAGTATAGGGATCAGTTGACGGAGCGGAATACGCTGCTGTTGACGATCTACCAGTACATGGACAAGATACTGGGTGTGGACAAGACACCAGTCAGTCCATCCGTCCTTGAATTTGACTTATGCTGACCTTCCTTGCAGAAGAAGGGTGGCCAGGCCGAGACGAAGCCCTTCACCAACTTTGGCGTCTTCCATGATAACCTTATCACTCGCCTGAAGCAGCTCAGCCAGATCCACGTGGACTTCGAGAGGCGCGCGAAGGAGGCGGAGAACCGCTTCGCGGACAAGCTTATCGAGATGCGTAAGCAGCTGGACAACCGCTGGAAGCAGATCGACAAGTTCGAAGCCAGCGTGAAGGTTGCGGCAGAGAGTAAGGCGACCTGGAGGCGGAAGATGATGTCCAAGGAGGGCGAGATCGAGGCGTTGAAGGTACGCGAGCTTCTTTGTCTCTCCCATACGACGCGAACTCATCAGTTATGCAGTCAACGAACGCCGAGATGGCTGCCCAACTCGCCAGCGGTAGAAAGCCCGGCGCCGCAGATCCTATGGAGCTGCGTTCCGCTTTGACTCGCGCTGCGAATGCCGAGCGTCGCCAGAACAATACGGCGAACCAACTTGCTGCGACTGAGGAACGGTTCCACCAGTACCAGCAACGGTCGGTGGCCGCCGATATGAAATGGGAAGCGCGTGTGAAGGAGTACGAGACTCGCCTGAAGGCGGCGGAGGAGAGGTACAAGCGAGAGAAGCAGGGGGCGAAGGACCGCCAGGCTGAGATGGAGCGGACCATTGCGTGAGTATGCAACCTTCTTTGCGCTGCTCGCTGCTGACTGTTTTCAGGCTCCTGACTCGCCAAGTCGAAGAAACCCGCAAGCGAAATCAGCATGTGGGCGAGATCGTCGAAGCAAACAAGGTCACCAGCAACTCTCCAGGACGATGAGTCTGCCTTTCCCGTCGTGCCTATCCTTCCCCCGTTACCCGGTTCACTCTCTATACCCCGCTCCCACTACGCTCTATGGTCATGCTGCTGCATGCTGTCGCTCTCTTTGCTTTTGCCGCACGGCTAGGCGTGCGCTATGGATCGCTATGCTGTGTATTGTAAATCGCACTGTATCTTTATCTCGTGTTACATCTAATCCTAATGCCTCACGCTACGCTCACGATTCCTTACTGCCCCATGCTACCTCGCTCGTCAATGGATGCCCGACTCAGCATATCTACCTCGGAAGACGCCCGTTCGCTGATGTTCAGTGCGTGCTGGATTCGGTGAGCAAGGTCTCTTCCACAGCTGATTATCATTTGTTGACAGATCCTTGACTTTTCCTATAGGGACATGGAAATCTTTTCTGAAGGCCCTTAAATTCACCTTCTTCTGGAAACCAGACACGTACTTACCGCCTCAATCTATCGGCCGACAATGAGTACACGGCGTCGACGATGCGTGCTGAGCAGCCAGCTTCTGATCACATCAGGGGTGCGCATGTGTCGTCGTGCCCGCCAGCCAACCGCTCCCAGCCCTCTCGCAACCCTTCGCAAGACCGCAGATCGCTTCGACAATTCCTCGCGACCCACCATGTGGTCCGCGGGGATAAGGTATGCGAGATGTTCGAGGTGCATATAAAGTCATTGCTTCCTTCCTTGTGAGTTTTACGACGTGCGTTCCTCCTTGTTGTCTTCAGGGGTTTCTCCCTGTCCTTTCGTTTGCCTTTCCTGCGGTCTTGCGCTTTCGCGACTTGCTGATAATCCTTCGTCATGGCCCGCTTCTCGTTTGTGTTCGCTTCTCTGGCGCTCGCCCTGCTTGCTAGCGCCACACCGATGCCCCGCTTCCAATCGATACCAGGGCATGCGACGAAGCTCGCCATCGACGATGCCACGAAGCGTATAATCGCATACGACGCGCGCGGCGTCTACCTTGGGTTTGTCGAGCGGGATGCCTTTTTACAGGACAAGCGCGACGACACAGGCTCATGCACCTCGCTGAGCGCTGACGATGTTCAGAAACGTATGCCTTGCGTTCCTCGATGTCCCTTGCTTCTCATGTCCACCTGCCTCCAGTCCCCGGGTGGTCCCAGCTCGAGCAGCAGGCGGACGACAATTGGGGCACAGGCTCGCGCAGGATCGTCACGAACGATAAGGATGTGAGTGCACATCCTGCAACCTGCGGACGCACACCAATCTCATTACTGACCCAATGTGCGCAGTACCTCGACCGTCCCGCAGAGATATGCGTGGAAGACGCGAGCGAGATCACCGTCAATGGTGACCCCGAGTGCGCGACGCAGACGCAGACGCTCGACACGACTATAACGGGCACGAACGGCACTGCGACCGTCAGCGAGACCACTGGGACGAAGTTCTCTTCGTCGCAGACCGTGTCTGGTGTGTAAAGTGCTGCTCGTGTGGTTCCCTCCGTCATTGACCGCTTACCACAGAACAATCCTCCATCGCCATCGGCGAGAAATTCACCGGCATCAAGGTCAAGATACCCAAGAAGATCTCCAACATCACCTCGCCTACCTACGTCGAGGCGACCTTCACGAACACGCTCGCGACCACCGAGACCTCCGAGACGAACCAGCAATCGACGCAATCCGTGTCTATCGCGGTCGCGGACGGCAAGACTTGCAAGGTCAACTTTGCCGTGTCGACATGCACGGCGCAGGGCGAGGGGCAGGTGCCGTTTGTGGCGACGGGGTGGGTGTGGTTTGAGTATGATGATAAGACGGAGGGGCATTATAAGTGTGAGTGGTTCTATCAGGTATGGGAGAAGGATGAGGTTGACGAGAGGCTTGTAGGGGCACTCAAGATCGATGACGTTCTCTCGAACAAGGATGACCGGTCGACGTTCCTCAAGTTCAATGCCCAGGTCAAGTCGGATACGAATGGCCAGTACAAGGCGGAGTGTTGAGCCACTTTTTGTTCCTCTCCAGGTTAGTAGCAGGCTCGACGCGCCTGAGTATTTATTGTGCTATTTATCCGTGTGGCTGTGGTGCGCATATACTCCATCGGTTGGCGCGCTATGCGTTGCCAGCCAAGGTTGGCCAGCTTCTCAGTCTTTGCCACAGGCCCCTGGCGGACGATGCCAGCGTCGAGCCAGGGCGTATGTTTCTTGAGGAGAGATGTATCTATTGGAGAGATGTATCTACTTATTGCCGTTCCACCCGTGCCATGCAAGACCGATGATCAGTAAATTAGGGAGTGAAAAGGTCAAAGCTAAGGCTAGCTTGCTGTGGAGTAGTATGTAGCTGCACATCCTTAACCAGTGCTGCGCAGGCGCGTGAAGGGATTCGGTCCCAAGCGCATCCCCGGATCCCGATCGTTGTGCGCATTGCCTGGATGGTTCTGCTGCCGCTGACCAGAACGTTTGCCTGATGCCGACGACGATTTGGAGTTGTAGGTGTTCAGAAGGTCATCAAGCTGAAGGTCCATGTGAAGGTCGACCAGGTCCTTGCCCCATTGACGCTTGCTCGTGTGCGGAGATCGTGAAGCTGGCTCGGAAGTCGGCTGCGTGAAGACCCCCCGCGTGCGTAGTTCGTGGTCCCAAGTTCCCCTACGTTGGCGCCAGTCCTGCTCGCTTGCGCGGGTCGAACGTCGCCGGAAGACACCCTTGGTATACAGCGCGCCGTCGTCGTGATCGGCGGGTTCCATGGGCTGCGTGGTACCGTCTTCCAGGACAGCGTGGTGCGGCAAGGTATCGCGTACAAAAGACTGGCGGACTTCTGTGATCTTGTCATTCGATGCAGCCGGGCCTTTGCGCCTGTATGCGGGGGCGGATGTATGCAGTGCGGCGGCGGCGCGGGGGAAGGACGCGGCTTTCGCGCATGAGCAGACACGAGGGGATAGCCATGTAGTGATTAGGGAAGCCATCTGAAACATGTTCAATGGATATCCAGGATCAAACGCACAGTCTACGAACCGTGCACGGCGAGGGGAGCAAGCTCCAGTGATCGGCGCTGAGCAAGGCGTCGCGCTCGCAAATTGCCGGCGCTCACCAAATCGCGGGCACGTGACGGGCATACGCGTTATGCGTGTGACGTGACATTATACGCCTCGTGTTGTCCTCAACCGCCATCATCATCCACCGCTTCTCGGTCAGATTGTGAAGCAGGCGTTGGAGCAGATACCATGGCCTCAGGGTAAGTGGAAGCAAGACTGCGTATAGCTGCCTCTGACTGAGGAGCCTGTTTACAGACGCCAACAGTATACGGATCGCGAGGATGCGCATCTGGTCAAGTTCCTCGCTGAATACAACCCCACTGGAGTTGACAGACGCGGGAACAAGCTATGGAAGGATACATTGTGCGGCAACGTAAGATCAGCTCATCTGCTCGCTGTACGCTCCAGCTCGCTCACGCCGATCGCAGCTCGACAAGTTCCCTTGGGCCAAGACGCACCCCTGGCAATCGTGGCGAGACCACTATAAGAAGAGCGACATTTGGTTTGACAGAAAAATTAAGAAGATTGTCAGGAAGAAGAGGAGAGAGGACGCTGAGCTGCCGCCGGAAGACGACACGGAGGCAGACGCGGAGCCACGGGCCGCGTCGCCCAAGAAGAGGCGCAGAAAGTCCGGCAGAGACAGCGATGACGAGGCCGAGGACGTGCAGCAAACCACGACGAAGCAGCCACAGAAGAAGCGGAAGGTGGACGAGTCGGTCGGTGCTGCGACGGCAGCGAAGAGTAGTGCGTGTTGTTTTCTCCTGCGATGGCACAGCATTCATGATGATGTGCAGATACGACAACATTAGTCCGAGTCTCCTCGAACGACGCCAACGGTGCCTCTTCTGCGCAAGAATCCCCGCGTCCTCGGCTTGTGACCCCGCCGCGCCAGCCGCTGACCCCTCAACGCCAACCAAGAGCGCCTCGCCGCCAAGCCGCGACTCCTCCACCCGAGCCTGTCACCCCGCGTCCTCGAGCCACCACATCCAAGCCTCAGCCCGCAGACCCCACCACGCCCCGCCCCAAACCGACAAACCTGCCCCCGCGCGAGCAGTCCGCGACGCCACCCTTGCGTCAACAACCCCGCCGCGCCGTTCGAGACAAGCAGCCGCGCGCATCGTCTAGCAAAGTACTCATCGAGGACATGCGCAGCGAGAGCGAGGCGGACGAGGGCTCGGTGTACGAGCAGGACTGGGTGGAAGAGGATGGGTACGAGGCCGAAGTGAATGGTTATGAGGGAGAATATGGCTATGAAGGCGAGGGCGATGGGGCGGTATACGACGACGAGGACGAGGTTGCGCAACAGCAGCCTGAAGAACATGTGGCAGAGGGAGACTACGCAGCAGAGGACGAGGAAGAAGACGCGGAAGAAGACGAGGCCGCGCTACTGCTTGCCACCGAAGACCTCATGGAGGATCAGCACGCACAAGCACACGCGCAGGACACGGACGCGCTTGACGCGCACGAGGCTCGCGACATGCCGGCCTCTGACGATTACGGGATGGTGTCGGAGTACATCGCGATGGAGGCGCCGCCGGTGGACGAAGAGGAGTTCTACGAGCAAGCGCCGGAGTACGATGATGCAGGGCAAGCATACGAGGAGGAAGACGCGCAAGCATATGAGGAGAATGCGCGGGTGTACGGGTACCAGAATGCACAGGCATATGAGCAGGCCCCAGCATACGAGCCCCAGACCCCCGATCAGATAGACGAGGACCAAGAGAATCGCATCCCAGAACCGGAGCCGTCTTCGTGAGTTGGCCCTTCCCCTTCTACACAACCCCTTCTCTGACCATATACCTCTCTCCAGCATCCCCCACGGCGTACCCGGCTACAGCCCCGTCACCTCCTCGACCCCGTCCTCACCCTCCCCGCCCGAGCGCATATACCCCGACCTGCGCCAGCTGCCGAGTCCCAATCTTCAGAGGCAGATCACTGCGGCTTTGCGGAAGCACGCGAGTGTGCCGACTCTGAGGAGCACGCCGTTGCGGGCCTCGGCGTCGCTGCCTGCGCCACGTCGTAAGGTATCGCCGCCTGCGCCTCGCCGCAAGGCATCGCCACCTCCCAAGCCGTCGCCGCCTCGCAAGCCATCGCCGCCTCGCAAGCCATCGCCACCGTGCACGCCGCCGCGACGCAAGCTCCCGCCGCTGCCTCCCTTGCCGACTCTGCGTACTGTGCCCGTGGACTTGAGGAAGCCAACACCTACAGAGTATTCGCCGCAGACGGCGGTGCCGGTGCCACAAATACGGCGAACGTCGCCGCCGACCGAGAGACCGTCACCGCCTACTGAGAGGCGAGCGCCCTTTGCCGAGCGTCGCGCACCCCTCGCCGAGCGACACGCATCCCTTACTGAGCGGTCACGAACTGTCGCGCAACGTCCCAGGCCCTCGGCGGCCCCTACACCCATGCCGGACCCGCCTTCCGAGCCTCCTGCGGACACCGAGTGGCCTGCGCCGGAGACTGAAATGCCTGCGCCCGAGACCGAATTTCTTGCAGACGAGGGTGGGCTTCCTGCCGACGAGGTCGACTCCCTGCCGCGTCCTATGCCAGCAGCGTTGCAGAAGAAGTATGCGGGTGTCCCCGTGCGCAGGAAGAAGCCGAAGAAGGATATCTTTGACGATACGTCTTCTGTGGCTGGGACGCCTGTGCCGAGGAATGGGACGCCTCAGGCGACGAGGCCTACTCAGTCCGTAATGCACGAGGCGCAAACTCATATGCGGGCGCCTCAGCTCGTCGGACTAATTGACCCACTGTCGCCCCATACGCCTCCTGCCCAGCGTAGTACATACGGCGAGCCTTCGCATGCACCACCCGTGGACCAAGTCACTCCTCGACCACTTTCCCCTCACACGCCTACGGCTCAGCGTAGCGGACATGTCGCGCCGCCGCGCGCTGCTGCCGCTCAGCAAGTCGTACATGAACCTGCGCCGCCTACGCCTCGCTCAGTCGCTTCCGACTCACCGCCGCCGCGACAGCCTCGGAAGCTGCAGGAGGGGGCGTTCGGGGGCACGCGATTTGTGCAGCGGCAGGGCGAAGAGATTGGCGAGACGAAGCGGTGGCCACCAACGAGGCGGAAGCGGCGGAGGAGCGATACGGAGGAGGAAGATGACCATGCTCAAGCGCAAGCGGCGACTGGCGCGAACCTTCCTGTAGCGGGCAGGGTGCAGCCTCCGGTTGTGTCCAGCAGGGATGCTAAGGCAGAGCGTGAAGTGAAACGTCCCCGACGCACCTTCATCGCACCGAGGGACACTCCAAAGGAGGAGGCGAGGGCTCCTGTCGATAGGCGCAGTACACCTCAGCCTATGCAAGGGCCTACAATTGCCAGTGAAGGTCTGAAGCGGACGAAGAGCAAGCTCTCTATCAGCTCTCATGTCATCGACGACGTGTTCACAGAGCCCGACACATCGAGACGAGCCAGTGATGCAGCTTCGACTACGCACAAGGTGCCTACAGAGGAGTCGATCTCCGCTCCTGCCCCTACGCTGTCTCGTGTACCGTCCATCGCTCGCACGGCGTCCTTCCACTCGCCCATCGCCCCGCCGCGGAAGTCGACCGGCCAAGCAACGGTGGGAGTCACTGCCGGTGCAGAGGCGGGAACGTCGCGCCGACACACAATAGCAACTGGGACGCCCAGCGGACTTCTCGACTTGCGACGCTTCGCTGTAACGCGCAAGGGTTCGAACACATCCCTCCGTCACAGTCGCGCATCCTCTATTGCTTCTCGCACGTCTATCGCTCCTTCGGAGGCTGTCTCTGTTCGTGCACCTTCGGAGGTGTCTACCGCACGCGCACCTTCGCTCAGCGCATCGTTCCTCGCCGACATTGATACGTCGCAGGATCGCAAGATGCTCGAGGACCTGGGCGCGGAGGTCGCGGTGAAGCGCCTGTCCGCAACCTGGGGATTCGCGGAGCCTGAGGTCCGGGACATATTCGAGCAGTTCGAGCGCAGCCTCAGCAAGACGGAGCGTTGCCTGAGCGTGATGCGCGAGGGAGCACGGCGGGCTGCAGAGGAATGGCAGGAGGTGCTGGAGAGGTCTTTCAATGGCTCCGATGCCAGTGGCAGTACGAGCAAGAGAGCCGACAGCGCCGTGCAGGCCGGAGAGCCTAGCGTGATGGAGTTGTCGAGAAGCTTTGCGCCTCAGGACGCGTCGACGCCGCAGGGGCAGCAGGCTCGTCCGGTTGGACAGCTGCAGATCAGTCCACCGAGCGCGCCGCGGGTGGTTGAGGAGCGCGAGTACTCTCCGCCGGCGCATACGCGGAGCGCGAAATATGCGCGGCTGCAGCGCGAGGGGCGTACTGAGGAAGCGCGGGCACGCGAGGCGCGGCGGGCGAGTGGAGGACACTCTCGACCCAGTTTGGTGCCGCAGGAAAACGTGCAGGTGAAGGAGGATCCGGCCATGGTATGGACGGAAGCCGATGAGCGGCTGCTGCGTTCAGCCAATGCGGAGAACATCGAGGAAGTTAGAGCGTTGACGGCGAGGACCGACATGGGTCTCTTGCTGGACAAGGTTCAGGCTTTCGCTGGGGATATGTGTGCTGCGGCTCGGCAGAAGCAGTTGAAGAACAAGGGCAAGGGCAAGGCGATGTAGATTTACGAGCGGGTCTCGGATGTAGCTCTGCAGTATACGGATTTGAGGTAGTATCCATCATGTAGCATAAGATATTCCGGCTATTCATGTTTGATTTGTGATAATGATATACACAATACACAAGAGAATCCAAGTACAGATAACGCAGTGGCCGCAAATGGGCAATGGAAGGTTATCTTCCCTCAAATTACTTCCGCCAGGGACTTACCCTTTATGGTATCCTTTGTGTGTGCTGCCAAAAGGAGAAACTGCTTCTGTCACGTGCCGACAAGATAACATTGTCCACAAGCTTTTGTTCAGACCCTTTGCGTCTTCTCCTTCCATCCGTCCTCGCTGATTCATCTCCCCCGCCCCGGGCTCTTTGGGTGGCGCAAAAGCTATCCGTCCGTGGTCGTTCTGGTTGAAGGGTCTAGACCGAATACGTCACTCCAAAAGCCAGGTACGGCAGGGGCGGATTTGAAATCGTACGGGCTTTGTTCTGGACTGCGATGCTGAGTGGATAGCTGCTCTCCCTCCGCTCTTTTGCTTGATTTCCATCTCCCTTTCAACTCCCTACGCAGCGCCCAACTTTGTTAAAGGGCCGTGACACCGCGCTCCACGGTCGCGGAGCTCATCATTGACGGCGTTTCCCTTGGTTTACGGCCATACGCCCCACTACCCCGCCCTATATACTCTCCTTGCTCCCTATCCCCTCCCGCACCGCCATGGAACTCTTCCTGCGCGACAACGACCCGACGCGGACGCGGCTCATCAACGCCGACGGGCTCATCCTCTACTCGATCGCGACGCCGTGCCATTTGAAGGGGAAGCGCGCGCGCACGACGGTCAGCAAGCTCAATAAGAGGCTGCTCGACATGGGGGAGCCCTTGACGATCGGGACCATCGACTACCCACGGGCGGATGCGGACGAGGTGGACGTGCGCTTCAGCATTGATTACGCGCCACCGGACTACAGCGTCGCGGTGCGGCCAGTGGAGGGCGAGCGGTGCGTGTGGCGATCAATGGCTGAGAGGCAACGACTGACATTCATTCAACAGCACCCAGCCACCAGAGTGGGCATTCACGGGGCCCGACAATCGGCCATACAAGTGGCAGATATTCATGCACCCCTTCGTGCGTAACGGCATCCCATTCACACACTCCCTCCCTAACGCCCTTCCCAGTTCTTCCTCAATGACAACTCCAAGACGCCCATAGCGCGCTACCGCTCCGCAAAGCTCGGCATCGTGTCTCGTTCGCGAAGAGCCAGCCTCGAAATCCTCCCCGCCGGCATCAACCTCATCGACCTTATCGTCGTCAGCTTTGTTGCTTTCATGAAGCACTACCAGCAGACGATGTACCCATGACGGCCGCCGCCCTCGCGCCTCTTTGACGAGCATGCTACGCCTCGTTCTGACGCCACGTCCTGTCACATAGCCAACCTCACGATCCATCACACCCCTTTCTCTTGCTGTTTTGTCACTTACACAATGTTCAATGTACATATTTATCTTGCTGCAGACCCTACTGTACGTGGCCATCGTCTCTCCTATCTCGGACTTATCACTCATGTCCTTTTCCAGCATTATCGTGGATAATCTATCGCTTTCGTTCGTTGTACTCGTACCAACCGTCGCTTATGAGCGCGGCTTAATCACCGTGTAAACTAGAGTCACGTAGCCTTTGTCGGCAAACCACACATCACCTCCAACCTGCGAATGATGTCGAACGGCGGTTGTGAGAAGGCGGCACGGTCGGGAAGGAAGGGAGAAGAGTCGTCATTTGGCTCGCAGGGAAGGTCGTTTCAAAGTCGCTTGTTGTGATCAGATGATGCCAGAAGAGGTGCTCATACTGATGAGATTAAGTGAGCTGAGGTGAGAAGTTCAGGAGGAACAGCATTACAGTTCTTTAGTCGATGGGAGTCGAACTTGAGTCGAACAATGAATCTGATCACTGATGGCGCATCACGTGCTGTTTACCCGCCATCAGAGGTCAAAGCGGCGTGTTGACCGGCAACCGCGACGACTGACTTGACCGCGCCGTGAGCGCTTCGGCGACGACGACGACAACGAAGATGAGCAGGCGAGAATCGCGCGCGTCTATGAACGCAGCGAAGCAGAATGATGTCCTCTTCGAGTTCGAGAACTGTGCGTCTACATTCCGGCCACTGTTGCAGGAGGCTCATACCCGGTGGCAGACAAGAAGAAGTTTGCACTTCAGAACAAGCATATCACGAAGTACGCAAGGCGCTTTGGGAAGCTCAAGAGTATGCTAACATATGAACAGACTGAATTCGACGCTGAGCGTCCGGATCGAGGAGCTGACGGCCGAGGTATCGACGTTGCGGGCGGAGAACCTGATTCTGCGCGCGTCCGAGAACGCGCTCAAGGCCCAGCTCCGACAAGAGCATGAGAAGTCGAGGAAGATCCTCGCGCAGGCAGAGGCAGCGGTGCGTGGCGCGACTCTCCCAGCTGACCGCGTCGTTGATTGCTCGGTTAGATTGCAGCCCAGTTTCAAGCTGTCAGGGCTGCTATGAAGATCGAGCCCGGCTCGCCGCCACCTCCTTCCCCCAAGCTTCCCCGCGCGCAGCGGCCGCCGCCGAAGCAGTACCCTTCCAGCCCCACGTCGTCGCCCTTGCGCGTCTGCCGCGCTCCCTCGGTTCCGGAGATCAACGAGGAGGACGAGACGGGCATGTCTGACTCGGAGGCCGCACGGCGGAGTCCTACGCTACGGAAGACGAAGGCAAAGCCGCGCTTGTCGGGATCGCGACTACCTATGCCGCAGCGGACGATATCACCCCCACTTGACGCAACCCCGGGCCCCTCCATGCGCATCGACTTTACGAGCCTGACACCTGCGCCGCCCAAGCGTATCTCCACCGCCCGGCGGCAGAGCGGTCTGCTCACTATCGACACGCAGGTGGCGCGCGAGACTACGAAGATGGAGCGGCCTGGCAGTCCCTCGCCCGTGCGCGAGACAATCGACATACCGGATGAGGACGATGACGAAGAGGCGCCGCCGAAGGAGAAGAAGAAGCGCTCACGCGTCGATAAGGAGCAGCAAGTCGTCGAGCCTGCCGAGACCGTGCGGCGCAAGCGCAAGACGGCGGAGACGAACGAGCCGCCGGCGGTGCTGGCGTCGGTGACGAGGTTCAAGGACGTGACCAACGCCGTTCAGGGTGGGTTGCACGGTGGTTTCAAGCCCCAGCGCGCGCCTAAATCTCAGCCAGATGAGGCGTCGCCGCCACCTGAAGCTGTTCCCTCACCGCGTCCGTTCCTCGTCGAGCCGGAAGACCCGATGCGTCAACGATCTTCTAGTCCGATACCATCCGATGGCGAGGCAGCTGGCCTTGGCGGCCGCGAACGACGCGTGCGCAAGAGCGTCAACTATGCGGAGCCGAAGTTGAATACGCGAGTACAAACCCTACGATCCTTTCGAGACTCCACTGACATCCTTTCAGCAAGATGCGCAAGCCTGACCCACCGCCCGGTAGCGCGCCAATTACCACGCACCCAAAGAAGCGAGCCTCGTCGTCTACCTCCTCTGCCCCGCGCACCTCTCACCCACTTACGGAGCCCGAGGACGAGGAGGAAGACGGCGATAGACGGGCCTCCCATGCCAGGAAGCGTACCACTACACCCCGGGTATCCAGCAATACCGAGCCCGAGGATGAAGCAGACGAGCCCGAGCGTCGCTCCTCCCTCGAACGGCGCAAGTCCCTCGAGCGACATCGTGCACGAGAATCCGAGGCGGCCCCGCCCGAGGAAGAACTCCAACGCGCCGTACGGCGGAAGAAGTCGCGTCCGCAGGTCCTGCCGCCGGACGCGAGCGACGACTCGGACGGCGGGGACGCGGACGGGGAGTGGATGCCCACGACGAGGAACTTTGTCAATGTTGAGGGCCGCCGAAAGAGTAGTGCGGCGGGAGGCTCACGGCGAACTTCCAGGGTCGGCGACGATGCGCTGCGAAGGCATAGCGTTGCGGCGTGATGTATTGCGGCGCACCTGTCGAGCGGGTAGTCAAGGAGGCGTCGATGTGCCCTTCCTGTACTCTTGATTTATATTCCCTTCTCTGTGCATGACGTTGACTCGTTCTGCTCATGTCTAATGGATCTCCGCCCTCCTTCATGTCTAGGCCCTACCATATACCGTATTTGTTGACGAACCCAGCCACGTTGTTTCTTTGCATGGTTCCCCTCATCACACTTTTCATTTATCCCTCTTCACTGTTTCCCAATGAACAACTACCATCCATCACCCATCTATTTCCCGTTCTCACCACCGTGTAGCCGGTTCTTGATTCCACATCTCATGACAAGCGCGCCGTTTTCCGCACCATTAACACTCCCCCGTCCTCCTTTATTTTTCACCTTATGCACGACTATGTGATTCGCAGGGTACATATATGCTGCCTGTTATGCACTCCGTATTCTCCAGACGAAGTAAATGAATGGTATAGTGTACATAGAGGTGCAAGTGGCGATCCGTCGTGTCTCTCTGGCTCATAGCGCACGAATTGCTTCCGCATTGATCAAGATACGACTTGCCTCTTACGCCCATCATGCCCGCCATCGTCCCTCACGGTCCCGCCGCCACAACGCGCGCTGGCTTCATCTGCGACTCTGGGAGCCTCGGCGACGTCAAACCTCAGCAGAGTCAACGCTCACCGTCGTCCTCGCCTGCCTTGCTCGCTGTTCCGAGTCCATCTTACGGTCATATCACTACGCCCTCGAAGCAACTCAAAGCGCCGCCGCGCACACCAGCCGAGCGCGTCCTTCGCGACCTTCAAGCCACTGCACGCCGCCTTCTAGACGACCCAGATCTCACGCAGACCTCCGCCTTCGTTACGATCGCGCCTTTGATCGCGTTCGTCTACCTCTTCGTTGCTGGCGCGGCCGCCCTGCGCTTCGCTGACACCCTTCACCGCCTCGACGCGTCGGCAGACACGGTCTGCATCCTCGTACTCGGCGGTGGACTTGCCTTCCTGCTAGGCGGGCTCTTCGTGCTCGGGATGCTGCGCGCTTGCATCTACGGGATCGCGTCGACTGGACGCGCGCTTGCGGAGACAGACATCGACGAGTGGATGGGAGGCAATCCGCGACTCATGGAATACGAGGTCCTCTTTGGCGGGCTCACCCTTGCTACGGAGAAGTCATAGCGCTCGGCGGGATAAGATGGGAAGGGGCATGGACTCGAGCTCGTCGTCTATGACCACCACAAACTATACGCCATAACTGTCATTACTCCCATATCAACGGCTTCCGCGCATCACTTAAGGTGACACGCTACACTATACTACACTATATTTACCTAATAGTACTTTTCTTGGCTGCGCTGCGGTCTAATATGCTGTCCACTGTATCCTAATTATCCAATATGTATGCTACACCGTGCCGACAGCCGAATTTCGAGTCGTTCTGGTCGTGAAGTGCCCGATATCCCAAGTCGTTTCTATATCTGCTTCGTCGTCTTCGTCAATTGTCGTCAAAGTGCCCGCTATGGACTCCGTGTCGCCCAGATCGGAGGGCGGGACGGAGCGATACGCAGGCGGGTCCATCTTCGGACATTGCCGATCCAACTTCTTGTCGGGGATCTAGGGAGCATCAGCCTACGGAATCGCATTTACACGATGAGGAACACTCACAAAAAGCCTTGCGGTATATGCGAGGCCCGTTGCAATCATCGCAAACATAAAGACCGACTTCAAGCTCGCGTTGTACGCGTCCCGAGCCAGTCTTTGTGTTGGACCATCGAGTTCGAAGAGGTAGGATGCTGATAACCGTATGCGCGTTACCAACTGGTCGCCGGATATTCTTGCACGCAGCTCCGAGTCCAGTCGAGACTGGAAAATGGCGGAGGATACGGCAACGCCGCAGACTTGGCCTATTCAACGCGATAAGCGCAGGTTCTTCTGTAGTAAAGGCAGGTAGCTTACCAACGCCACGCCACAGCTGACCAAAGCCGGTTCCGACGGCCATGTCTTTCTCTGTACAGTAGTAAGCGACTGATCGAGCGCATCGAGAAACAAGACTGACCATCCAGGTGCGCAAGGAGGGCAACTGCGTGGACATCAGCGTATGCAACATGTCAGGAAAGCACACGACGTACTCAGCATCGTCTGTAGCACGACAGCGTTACCAAAGCCAAGGGGAATCTGATGGTGGGTCAGCCTTGCACAGTTCAGCAGAGAGCTACTCACGATGCTCAACCATAGGTGCGCGTCGCTACTATCCTCCCGGATAAGGTAGATCAACACCGTCGAGACCAATGGGAATATCCCAAGCGTCAAATTGAGCGCCTTATACCGCCCACTCCTATGCATCACATAGCCCGCGAGCATCGACCCCACGCTCATCGCCACACTCAGCGGCAGCAGGTGCAAGCCCGCCGTGCTCGCGCTGGCGAGCATGACCGTCTGGAACCACATGGGAAAGTAGAAGGTGATGGAGTAGTTGCATGCGGCGACGAGGAAGTTGCTGATGCCAGTGAGGACGGGGACGGCTTGTTTGAGGAGGAAGGGGGCTAGGACGGGTTCGGGAGCGACACGGAGTTCGACGAGGAGGAAGAGGGCGAAGAAGGCAAGGGAGAGGTAGAGCGGGATGACGACGCGAGGGTCGGTCCACTAGTGGTGGATCAGCTGAATGTTCCATTAAAAGGCGCTCAACGTACTGGTAGCGAGCTATTGTATCTGCTGCCTAGAAAGATGAGGCAGGAGCCGACCTGTGGCGATATCAGCGCTGGTTCAAAGAGAGCTTTTGGCCTCCGCACCGCAAGCATGAGGGTCAGGCATCCCCACCAATCGACCCGCGATAGCACATTCCGCTTCTCCTCGTGCTCGTCCTACGCAGTGTCAACGTCCGTCAGCTATCGTCCGCCGTGTCCGGATAATCTGCCACTCACCGATACCGTGTAGGTCAAGTGCCACGTTATCAACGAGAACGACAACGCGAACAACGGCAGTTGACCGAGGAACGCGCACCGCCAGCCCAGTCTGACATCCCGTTCAGCTGCGCCGATAGAACGAGGCTCAGCGGACATACCGGTCGGTGATCATGCCACCAATGGGCCCTCCCAAACCCATGCCGAGCTGTAAGGATAGTTAGAAGCCGGGTGACCCGAGGACTTTTTGCGACTCACTCCGTCGAAGACCCGCATTACGCCCTGCGCTAGTCCGCGGCTCTGTAGATAGGTCAGTCAGATGAAGGTCGGGCTGGAGCTCAGGCGGCGCACTCTGAGGCTGTAGAGGTCGTTTACGACGATGCTATCGGCAGGGTGAAGGTAAGAAGATGTCTCAATAGAAGCAACGGCACAAGACTCACGTAGTCGTGGTCATAATCCCTCCGCCTCCGAGTCCAGCGACCTGAGAGCCGGTCAGCTTGTACGTTCTATATGGAGAGCAGGGTTCTAGCGCACAAATCTCGCTAAAATCAGCAGCTCCATGTTGGGAGCCAGTGCGCAGGCTAGCGTCCCCAACGCAGTCAGCAGGATTGCCGTCTGGTTCGCTGCTCGACGCCCCATGGCGTCGGAGAGGCGGCCATACAAGGGCATGAAGGTGCATGTCGCGAGGAGATAACTGGGCAGCGCGGTGACGGTGAGCGACAAGGATTTTCTGTATGCTGAAGGGCCGACTCACGACGTCCCAAGCCAGCTAGCCTGATTCGACTTGTGGAATTCTGACGAGATGGATGGTACCACTGGCGAGCGCAAGTGCGCGGTCAGCGAGCGTCATCATATGTCGGCGAGATCGACAACGCACTGGTAGGCACCAGCGTGGCTGATTGTGATAGTCAGTAAATTAACTAGGTCCCAATAAGCAAGTGCTCTACTCACTGTTCAATGACTGTCGTGATGTGCGAGTGAGCAAGCGTCGTAGTCGATGGCGCAATGATCACCTTACCGAGAGAAATGTCGCGATCCATGCACCAACAAGGATGCCCATCCTGTCACGGCTATCGAGCTCGCAAGGGCCCCGCCGCGTAACCTCATCCTCGACCGGGACCTTCTGCAGCAGTGGCGAACGTTCAGAAAAGGACGTCATGTAGAAAGCGGATGCACAGCGCGCGCCCTCCACAGACGCGTCCGGTGCATATATATCCGTATAAAATTGCAGAGCGGCGCACCTGTCACGGACTTCGCGCCCTGGGCGGGCCTTAATCGCACGGCGGTGGCGAGCTGGACAAGTCCGTCCGGACGCCGGCAACTGTGCGGAGCGCCATAAGATCTTCAAGCGACTCCGAATGCACCGCCTCCCTAGCCCCCCCTCCCTGGTTCCGGGCATCTAATCGCTTCCCAAGCTCACGCTATTGCTTGAAGTTGGAAGATCTTTCTACGAGAGGCTTCGCAGAGCTCCATCGCGGCCGGGCAAGGCGAGAAGTAGAGGGCGCCCCCGCAGAGAACCGGGGTATTGGGCTGCCTCTCGGCTAAGCATCTAGCGACTTGGAGAACAAAGCCCACGATGCAGGGTGCAGGAGGAGGAAATTCCGAAATACGCAGCGCTAGTGTGAGGCACTGGAGTAAATTGCCCCCGCATGAGCTACTCCTCGACGTCCTCAGCCACTCTATGCCTGGGCATTCCGAAAGGACAAGAAATCCGAATGTTGGGCGCACCGTATTGGCCAGTGTCAAGGTCGTCTTACACTGGCTGGGTCGTCTCTAGACGTCGTTGTTCCGGCCAGCGTGCGCATGCTAGGCGCAGGCATCGAGCACGCCATGGATCCCATCAATGGCGTGCAGAACCCTCAGGGGATTAGCCGGACTATCACGTTGCATCAACTCCGCTCAACAAGGATCAGATAGCTTTTTGGACGTACAAGGAAAACGTGAACCTGCCTGAAGACGCCGTGGAACTTGAAGTCAGTCAGAGGCAGAAACGAACTTGTTCGGACTTGCGCCACAAAAGGGATATTCAAGACATGGTCGAGCAGCACTCTCCCGAGGATTACAATGCTACTGTGTACGCACGAATGAGAGTTCAAAGACTCCTCGCAGACCCTCCAATCCTATCATCTTCGAGATCCAGGCTTCCGTAAGTGGAAGTGTACGTGGACAAGGAGGAGAGCCGCCTGAAGCGCTTTCCCCTCCTCGGCGTTGCGTGCTCGACATCCGTTACTTGATCTTGTTCCTCATCGTAGTCCTCAATGTCGATCGCCTGCGGTGGCGCCGCCGGCTCCGAAGGCACTGCAGACACCGACGACGCGCCGCTCGCCACAGGAGTGTCGACCGGCTTGGGCGAATGGCGCTCGAGTTTCTTATCCGGGATCTGGGCATGAAAATGAGCGCGTCGTTCCCATCACTGATATAGCGTATAGGCTCGTGGGAGCGACAATGGGACTGACCGGGAGGCGAATGACATAGGCCAAGAAAGTCATGACCGCCGCGTACACGAAGACGCTCTTGAGACTCGCGTCGTACGCATCGCGCGCCTTCCTCTGAATATCGGGTGGAAGGCTGTGGAGGAGCCTAGCCGACTGACGTATGCGGAGAACGAGCTAGGGCAACAGATGAGCGCGATCCTTCGTCCCACCAACTGCCAGCTCACCTCGTCATCGTCGACGATGCGGCGCCGAAGCTCGCTGTCGAGTCTGGTCTGGAACAGAGCTGACGAGATGGCGACACCGCCGACTTGACCTGGGCAGCGGTGTTATCAGTTGCTCGCTAGAGAGATGTTGTAGCGTACCGATTCCTCGAAATAGCTGGCCAAACCCTGTTCCCACAGCCATATGCGCCTCTGCGACGCGTCAGTATACGATACGATATCACCCGATGAAGGGGACGGACCGTCGAGATGAGCCAAGAGCGCGACTGGCCATACAAGTCAGTGAGAGCCACGTGGAAAAATTGAAGGACGCACTCAACATCGTCTGCAACACGACGGCATTTCCAAAGCCCAGAGGAATCTAGGACGAAGTTGATGAGAGCGCGCGAGGAGCACTAGGCCGGCGACTCACGATGCTGAGCCACGACTGAACAGGGCCCATCCCCTCATGCATCAGCGAGATGAAGATGGTGGCCACAAAAGGGAAGATCCCGAAGATGGCGTTGAGCGTCTTATACCTGCCCGTCCTGTGCATTACCCAGCCGGCGAACACGGAGCCCGTGCTCATAGACACGCTATTCGGCAGCAGATGCAGACCTATAAGTACTCGATGAGTACGACGGGCTGAGAGGCGAGTAGAAGGCTCCTCACCAGCGGTGGACGCGCTCGTGAGCATGACGGTTTGGAACCACATCGGGAAGAAGTACATGATGGAGAAGTTACAGTTGGCGACTAAGAAGTTTGATATGCCCGTGAGGACGGGAACCTTCTTCTTCAGCAGGAAGGGTGCAAGAACGGGTTCCTTTGCGACGTAGAGCTCGACGAGGATGAACAAAATGAAGAACACGACAGCGAGTACAAAGGGAACGATGACTGAGGCATCCGACCACTGCCGCGCCGTCAGTGACGCTCACCTACGACTTGAATATGAAGTTGGACTTACCGGTAAGATGCTGTTATAGTGCGTGCTCAAGAAGATGAGGCATGAGCCGACCTAAGTTTAATGAGCCACGCGAAAGAGGGGAAGAGCTAAGAGGAGACGCACGGATATTAACAGGGTCAGACTCCCAAGATAGTCGATCCTCTTCAAGACGTCCTTCGTGCTTTTGCTGTTGCGGTACTGAGAGCTCCTCAGCAGACCACTAGGAAATATACGTCTAGCAACTTACCGGCGTTTCGTACGTGAGGTTTATCGACGTCAAGACCAGCGATACCACAAATATAGGGAGTTGCAATAGGAAAGCCCATCGCCAACCGAGCCTGGATCACTATGAGCGACATTCCCCTCTCGCTGCAGGCGCGGACGTACCAGTCGGTTATGAAGCCTCCCAATGGGCCACCAATACCCATTCCGAACTGGAAAGGAGTAAATCTGTGAGGACGACATGCGAGCAAACAGATGCCACTTACGCCGTTGAAGACACTTGCAAATCCTTGGGCCAATCCTCTCGACTACAGCAAGCCTCGTCAGTCAAAAGAATGAGAAAAGCTGACAAGGGCAACACACTCGTAAACTATACATGTCGCTGATGACGATGCTGGGGGAGAGTGGCTCAGTATGTACGCGGGTGCTGCGGTTAGTCTAGTTACGTACGTCGACGTCGTGAAGATCCCTCCACCGCCTATTCCAGCGAGCTGCGTGCGTGTGCGTCAGTTGAGCATAGCCTCATCGCAAGGAAGACGACCTACAAATCGTGCAACAATCAGCGTCTCCATATTCGTAGACAGCCCGCACGCAAGCGTGCCTATAGCACAAGCTAGTACGGCTGTCTGGTTTGCTCCACGGCGTCCTAGGGCGTTACATAGTCGTCCATACAGCGGCGTGAATGTACATGTTGCAAGCAGGTATCTGGTGGATGTTTCTATAAATGGAACGGGTCAGAAAGCATGCACTGCAGCTCACGAGGTTCCCAGCCAACTGGCTTGGTTGGACTTCTTGAATTCGGACGAGATGGAGGGGAGCACTAAGGAAGAGTTCAGCGTCATCTGGTCGTACATAGTGGAGCTTGGCTTACTCGTAGGCACCAAGGTGCCTTCACAGAAGAACGAGAGGGTCAGTAAACTGTACTGCTCCGCTGACGGTTAATTCACCGTTCAATGACTGCGGAACTCGAGTCAGACCCTTCCGAATTTGCTGAGGGACAGACCTACAGAAAGAAGTGTTGCTGCCCATACACCCGCGAGTATACCATACCGGTGCGACCTACTGATGTCTCTCGGTCCTGGACGTCTCGGTGCAGCAGCCGGAGAGGCTCCATTGCGCTCAAGCAGAGGTTGACGCTCTGTGAGGGCGTTCCTCGAAGTCATTTTTCAGGCTTATTACCCTCCTGTCTTGCTATACCACCTTCAGAGCTCTTGAGCACGCAAGAATTCCAGGCGGTAGATGAGGGCAAGACGCGAGGTGGGCGCCGCCCGAAAGCCGACGGCGAAGGCGGGAGCAAGCGGCGACTCGGGCCGAGCCGAGCTGGTTCCCACGCATCACATGACATGTTGAACTTCGGCGGGAGCCGAATGCGCGCTGAACAAAGGAACGCACAGTACGTTGGAGAAGGGTTATGTCTCTTGTATACTTGTGTAAGTTCATGATAAAGAGCACACTGATCTCAGTAACGGATGATTTCAGTAGACAAGGAGCTCTCCACTAAGTAGGCGCCCCTCGCATGTGGTGCGGCGTTAATCTGGACTGCGTATCGGGCGAAGCAGCCGGTGTTGACAGAGAGATCCTACAATCACCGACGATGGACAGCGCATGAGTGACAGACGCCGTTCATGTTCCTTGCTATATGGACAGAAGAGATCAGCTGCCGCCGATTGCAGTCAAAGAGAAAAAGTGAGGAACGTACTGTAACTCTCTGGGTACGTCCGGCTGTATGAAAGTCAGTTTACAAAGGGCTGCAGAGCCGAGGGACACGCTTACTACTGCAAGCACGTCCGCGTACACATTGGGGGAACGCATGCAGAGGGGTGATAGCAACTGAATTTGCATTGTGGAGACCCGCACTCGATCTGTAAGGAAGGTGATGAGATAGGCGCCCTGGCAGATGGATGCAATGTTACTGACCATTTCTTCAGGCTATACACAGACTCTGCTATGAGAGGCGGTATGCGTTGCGAAGGAGGACTTGCCTGAGATTCTGAATGGCGGCAGCCGTAGAAGAAGTACGAGACTCTGCTTGGGGAATTAGGTATAAAAAGCGTTCTAGTAAGGGAAACTCGCCGGCGCCAGTGGCACATATCGAGCAGATGAGGGGAGATGAATCGGGGGAAGAACAAGAGCATCGCTTGCCCGCCTTATATGGCGCGTCTATCCCAGTCCTACAGACGTACGAGTGGCGCAGCCAACGAGGTCTGCACGCCAGCCAGCAGTATACCATCAAGCGGCCCGCGCAGCAGCCCCTCCGTGACAGTTCCCTCAACTTGGCGCATGAGGCGGAACCCTTCCTTCCATCGTACTGTCAATTACAGGGAGATGCAATCGCCGATTGATCCCGATCCGCACCAATCCCCAGCGGCGATTGCGATCCTTGACGGAAGGAGGGACCTAAAGCAGACTCTCAATCACGATTCTCTGACCCGCCAACGCAGCGTGGCGGGCTCTAGCGAGCCCGAACAAGAGCTAGCGTAGTCGAGGGTAGAAGTAGGAAGGAGTTGAACATCGAACAGGGCCTGCATTGCCCGATTGTGATAGCTGTACAGCATGCCAAACTCAAGAGGATCCGCTAGCTGATGGAACGGAGTGAGGACCAGGATAGAAACGGGCGCTTGACGGGATAGGCCTCAGCTGACGAATCTTCTTGAGATGCATAATCAGCGATACATCTTCTCGCCAATGCACATCTTTCCCGCAGAAATTCACGGGTACAATGTCTGAAGCGATAAGTCGAACGTAGAAAACCCATTTTCACAATTCATAGGCGCCCAGTTTTATTGGTGCAATCCGTTAATCGACCTTCTTCCTGTCCGGGATCCCCGAGCCAGGTCTTCAAGTGCTAGAAGGAGCCCTAAGAATACCGAGTTGAGCTCCGGGCGATTGGGACTCGTCAACGTCTTTCAGTTCCTGGCACTTTCGTCAAGCGTGGCGGAGGCACAGTCTAGCGGAGACGGGACCGTGGAGCGCGGACAAGTGCAGGGTCATAATCTTCAGACGTGCTGGAAAAATGCAGCAGTCAGGAAGGGCCTCCCACGAAGTCGATATGAAGGTAAGACGCAGGAGACGGGTGCGAATGCCGGCGACGCCAAAGCGCTCGGCGTTGGCCGGCAGCGTCACGTGCCAACGTTCGACTTTCTGCGAAGGGAAGAATTCAAGAGAAAATCAATCTATTTCACGGGATATTTACGCAACGACCTCTTGTTGTCGAGAAGGAACATTCCTCGTCTTGTTCTTTGATGCACTCGGCGCCTACCATCCGTACGTGCGAAGTCGCAACATTGCTCTACGTGAGCGTTCACCAGTGGCCGATGACAGCCTGCGGGTGGTACGGCTCTTCCAGATACTTCACGTCCTCCTCCGACAGCTTGATGTCCACAGCGCCTGTGCAGCCGAGTCAATCGAGTGCCCTCCCTTCCATTCTCGTTCGAACTCACCAATTAAGTCCTGGAGGTTCTCTAGCGACGTCGTGCCCACGATAGGCGCCGTCACGCCCGGCTTGGACATGATCCACGCCAGCGACAGCTGAGCCATGCTACAGCCCTTCTTCTTTGCAAGCTCCTCGACGCGGTTGACGATGGCCTCAGTGCTCTCCTTCGCCTTACTGTAGACACCAAAGGAGCGGTCCGTCTCGCCGCGCTTCGTCTGCTGATCGAGCGGGCGGGTGAGACGGCCGCGCGCCAGAGGCGACCAGGGGATGGAGCCGACGCCATACTGTTCGAGGGTCGGGAACATCTCGCGCTCCTCCTCACGGTATGCGAGGCTGTAGTGGTTTTGCATGGAGATGAAGGGAGTCAGCTTGTTCTGAATGGCGTAGTTCTGCATTGCGCTGACTGGACAGGAGGACATTAGTATCGGATGTACCTATGACGGCAAGCATTGCTTACACTGGTATGCCCAGCAGGATGACATGCCGATGTAGCGAACCCAGCCCGCTTTGACGACGTCGTGCAGGGCCTCCATCTATATAGGCGTAAGTACATAGATGACATGCGCGCGATACCACTCGAACCGTCTCCTCGATGGGCGTATCCTTGTCGAAGCGGTGGCACTGGAGTACGTCGATGTAGTCTAGCTGAAGCCGCTCGAGACTGTGCTTCACCGAGTCGAATATGTGCTTATTGAGGTCAGTATGATCCTCTGAACGGACGTGAGTGCGAGCCCACCTTTCGGCTCAGCCCATGCTGATTGACATATCCCACGGTATCGGGGTCAACGTTCGGCGTCCAGCCCTCGCTGATGTTGCGCTTGACCTCGCCGAAGACCTGCAGGAGCGTGTTAGCAAGTCTTCTCCTTCCCGTCACTTCCCGTGAATGAAAACGACCACTCACCTTCGTCATCACCACGATCTCTTCCCGGGGTAGGTTATGCTGCTTGATCGCCTTCCCGAGGATGACCTCCGACAACCCATTGCTGTAGACCTACAGGCTCGTCAGTATCGCATTTCTCTTCGACCGCAAATCGAACTTACGTTCGCCGTATCGAAGGTATTGATCCCTGCATCGTAGGCGGCCTTAATGTGCTTGATTCCCTCTTCCTCGGGTAGGACCCAAGCCTGCCATTCTACAGAATGTCAGCGCCATTGTCGACGCTCGTCTCGGCGAAGTGCTCACCCGGAGATCCGTACGACATGCACCCGAGGATGATCTTGGACACCTTCAGGCCAGAGCTTCCCAGACGCACTGCGCGATCGTTGAGCAGACTCGTCGCATGGATCGAAAGGAAAGACGGGGACGCACCGTAGGGAACCTTCTTCGAATACGACATCTCGAGTTGTAAGTTGATTGCTGCAGTGGGTTCGGAAGAAGCCAAGTAGAGAGCGCTGGGCGCATCCAAGACGACGCGCCCGGCGTTAAATAGCCCCCAACGACCTCAGCCGAGTTCCGCGGCTAGTAGCCGTCTTCGACGTCGACGAGCCTGGGGTCCCATGAGCGTCGTTCTCGAGTCGCCCACACTATATCCCGATAGGCCAGGAAAACGCAGATTAGGGGGCCCTGTCGACGGATACGAGCCGCATTTTGCTAAAGAAAGGAGAAAACTGTTGAGGAAAGAGAAGGTGGCACGAACGCGCGCCTACGGGACAAGGCAGGCCCTCACTGCGCAAGTAAAACCTCGTTGTGCAATCGTGGGCGAGCGAGCGGGCCGTGTAGGTCAAAGGAGTCGATTGCCGTGTTCCGCTAATGTTACATGCTTTTGACATTATCATTACCCTCTTCCACAGCTCACTTACTGGTGCCCAATCACGCCCTGCGGGATGTATGGCTCCTCCAAGTACTTCATGTCCTCCTCGCTCAGCTTCACATCCACCGCTCCTACAAAGCCAGTCAGCACCCCACCCTCCTTCGACCCTTTTCGACCGCTCTCACCAATCAAATCCGCCAAATTCTCCAACGACGTCGTCCCCACAATCGGCGCCGTCACCCCCGGGCGGTTCATGATCCACGCCAGCGCAAGCTGCGCCATGCTGCACCCCTTCTTCCCCGCGAGCTCCTCGACGCGGTTCACAATGGCATCCGCGCTCGCCTGCGACTTGCTGTACTGACCGATGAACCGGTCGACCTCGCCGCGCTTCGTCTGCTGGGTGAGCGGCCGCGTGAGGCGGCCGCGCGCGAGGGGCGACCAGGGGATCGCGCCGACGCCGAACTGCTTGAGGGTGGGGAACATCTCGCGCTCTTCCTCGCGGTAGGCGAGGCTGTAGTGGTTCTGCATCGAGATGAAGGGCGTGAGCTTGTTCTGGATGGCGTAGCTCTGCATCGCGTTGACTAAGGGTATTCGTTGGTGAGGTGGGATTGTGTGAAGCTGCGGCTCTACTCACATTGGTACGCCCAGCAGGACGACATTCCGATGTAGCGGACCCAGCCTGCCTTCACCACGTCGTGGAGGGCTTCCATCTACGCCACATATCAGCACTTAGCGTCATCCTGACCGCATGTATGCTCACCGTCTCCTCGATCGGCGTATCCTTGTCGAAGCGATGGCATTGGAGCACATCGATGTAGTCCAGCTGCAGCCGCTCCAAGCTGTGCTTCACGGAGTCGAAGATGTGCTGCGTGGCGCGTCAGCTCTCTCATCTTCAAGCACGCCTGCGCCTCCTCGACCACATGCACGCCCTCCTCCCCCCAACCACATCCACATCCACTTCAACCCAAACAAAGCACATATACTCACCTTGCGACTGAGCCCGTGCTGGTTCACGTAGCCGACCGTGTCTGGGTTGATATCCGGCGTGAAGCTCTCGCCGATGCTCTTCTTGACTTCGAAGTAGACCTGAAGTAGGATTCGGGTGAGCAAAGCGTCCTTAGCTCATGACGGACAATAGTATAGTTGAGCCAAGCGCTGAGCCTCGTTCAATCGCCCCGCATGAGCTCGGTACGTAAGGGCCCGCGGGAAGCGAAGAAGCGGCGGCGTAGGCTCAAAGGACGATGCTCGAACGCTGGGGTCACCCGAGAAGGCTCTCCTCTGGAGGTGGGCCTTCGTTGAGCCTTTGAGCCTCCGCACTTGAGCCTCCCAAATCTTTGGCGAGGCTCAAACCTAGGCTCATCGCGAGGCTCACCCACTTTGACCATCCCTGATGAAGGGCGCATACAGCCACCCCAAACATCCAACGCACCTTCGTCATCACCACAATCTCGTCGCGCGGGAGGTTGTGCTGCTTGATGGCCTTGCCGAGGATGACTTCCGAAAGACCGTTGCTGTAAACCTGGGGTGCGCGCGTCAGTATCGCGTCCTCATGAAGGGCAGGAATTGGGGAATAGAGCAGTGGAGGACAAAATGAGGAGGCAAGAACGCACATTCGCGGTGTCGAACGTGTTAATCCCCGCGTCGTACGCCGCCTTGATGTGCTTGATGCCCTCCTCCTCGCCGAGCACCCATTGCTGCCACTCTGGAGGTCATCGCGCGCGAGAGTTGGAAGGCGTCGATCGGTAGCGGTGTTGCATTATCGCGGGTTGTACGGAGATCGACGGGAAGACGGCGCAGAGAAATAGAAAGTCGCGCATAATGAAAGGATCGCCCGCAGATCGCAAGCAATAACGGAGATAGGCAGATAATCAGCGCTGTTATCCTCCCTCCGGTACTGATAAGACGCACCAGGAGACCCGTACGACATGCATCCCAAGATGATCTTCGACACCTTCAAGCCCGAGTTGCCGAGACGGACTGCGCGACGCGTCAGCGAACGCACTCATCGCAGGGCGACCGTGTCCCATCGCGTATGAACCATGTCTCCTGGCGCGACCACATCTCGTCGCTGGGCGAGTCGACCTACCGTAGGGAACCTTCTTTGGGTAGGACATCGCGCGTCTGTGCTTGAGGTGATGATGGTAGAAGGCAAGAGATTCCTCTGTGACCACCCCAGTCACCGTCGCCCTAATATACCCTCTCGCGCGCTCGACCACGGAGGTCGTGGCACATGTCGCCTGGCGGAAATACGATGCGTGAACTTCTGCTGACTCAGTCGTCGCTGACGTTGCGGGCGACTTAATGCGGGTCCTAGCCGCTGGGAGAACTCCCACTGCCAGTTCTTCCACCGATTCGGAGGTCGGGGGACAAGGTCAGGAGGCGCGCGAGATGCTTCCGATTCGGTGTGGTGCACGTGTATATTCCAACTCGGACCCACAAGGACAAACTACAGGTTAACAAGACTACATATGGGTATTTCATGAGTACTAGAGGAAAGGCTATGGTATCTTCCACTTGGTACATGAGACGGCAACATTACGGATACCCAGCACTTAGTTCTTGTGGATGTACTCACCGCGGGAGTTGAACGGGAAGGACAGGATGGCAGGGCCAGCGATGGTGGTCGCGTCCGTAGCCGTGTTCTCGTCGTTGGTGAGGACAGCGTATACGGTGCCGTCCAGGCCCTTCGGAATGGTGACCTTGCCGTCCTTGACCGGGATGAACTGCTTGGTGAGGCCGCTGAAGAAGGCGACGTAATACTGCTTGTCCTTGGCGAGGGAAGCCGGAGTCGAGACGGCGACAGTAGCCTCGGGGTGGCCGGCGCCAAGAGCAAGAGCGGGGAAGCCGGTGAAGGGCAGGGCCGGGTTCGAGTCGGGGCAGGCCGCAATGAAGGGCACCGCGAGGGAGAAGACCTCGTTGAAGCTGAGAGGCGTCTGTATACGTTGTCAGCAAGGATGGGCGTAGATACGCGAAGGACATACGTCATACGCGCCGCTCCAGGGGTTCTGCTTGTTGACAGCAGACGCGACCCAGGCAGCGTGGCGAGCCTCCGTCGAGAGGATGACCGCGGCGGCGTTGAGCGCGTCCTTGCTGGTCAGGAAGGACGCAGCGCCAGCGTACGCCGACGTGCCGACGCCCTCGAGGACCTGGCTCAGGCCGACGAACGACTTGACGTCGGTGACGGGGCTAAAGGCAGCGATCAGCATGAGAACGACATATATGCGGGCAAAGAATTGACTTACAAGTCGTACGTGCACGGCTGCGTCGCATTCGCACCCAGGACCGACTTGAGCACGTCCACATGGGACTGCTCGTGCTCGGCGAGCTCCTTGAACCGCCCGCGCGACCACGAGGGCAGGCCCGCAGCCACAAAGTCTTGCTGTGTGTAGTTCGCCAAGGCGGTGTGGTAGAATGCGTTCTCGAGATGCTCGAGGGTAAGCGCGTAGTTCAAGACGACGGTGTCTGAGCAAGGCTAGATGAGCAACGACGAGGAGAGGCGACGGGCAGAAAACTCACCCGTGATCTCGTTGTTCTTCGGAGCGTCCCGCTTGTCGTTGGGAAGCGCGTCGACGACGGCAACGGCGAGAAGGGCGAGTCCGACAGTGATCTTCATGGCGAAAAGGAGGGGCTTTGGCGAAAGGAAGGACGGGGTTTGAGGAAAAGGCGACGTTCGGGGGGGAAGAACGATGGAAAAACGTCCTCCCTCGCCCTCATCCTTTTATACCACCTCGTCCATGACCCACCCTCGCGCGCACGATGACGCCTTGAAGCGATGTATTCTGTCGTAGAACCTTTTGGTGACAGGGATTCCCTCTAAATTGCGGAGCGACTGAAGGGGTCGGGCAGCTCGGGCACGTCTCTTTGCGCGGAAGAAGCGAGTGCGGAAGCAGGTCAGCCACTAGTTTGGCGCCGCGGACAGGTGACTGGCAGATGATGTTACGCGTCGAGGGACGCGTCGAAGGGAAACGAGGAGCGCGCTCGTAGAGGGCGATGGCGGAGACGAGGAGATGGCGTCTCCAGTCTTCTTTGCAGCTTGATGTTCGATAACTTTCGATACCTTATTTGTGTTCGCCGCTCTTGACCCCGACGCCCGAGATTCCAGCACCGACGCGTTCCCAGACGGTGTCTTCATATCGGAAAAAGAGCTGCTCCGGCGCAAGTTGAACTTGAGGGATCGCTGGCATTGGCAGGCACGGATTCTGAGGTTTGCGAGCTGTGGGCTCACGCGAGGCGCGCCACAAAAGAGGTCCTTGCAGTCGAGTAAGGATATTGGTTAGATTCCCGAAAGCGGCTGTTTGGATAGGTCTGAGGAGGGATTGATGGTGTCCGAGCCGCGAACACCGAAGACACTAGGCGATATGGCCCGATGAACATAGGTACAGTCATTGGACCGCAGGTCTCGTTGCATTTCGCGGAATTCTGATTGCCACAGATTTAAAAGTATGGCATAGCTTCATGGCTGAGATATCTTCAGCAGAAACCGCGGCCGCGATTCTTAACTTGATGTACGGCCCAAAGTCGGGAGTCAGGTCCTCGACGCGTCGTTTGAGGCGCATCTCTCGAGTCCATCCGCATATCTGAGGCAAAGCAGCAGCGCAGCCAGCTGAGATATCCCGCAGAGCGACTCGAAGTGGGTCAAGCACAGGAAGGTGAGGGCGGGAAGCAAGAGGCGCACCTGTGTTTGCCGTTGATTGCGCACGATGGAGCGTGCGGTCGTTGATCAACAAACGTAAGCAGTGACTCACCGTGATGGGCGCCCACTTGATTGGCGTGGGAATGTCCTCTGCCTCCCGCCCTCATCGCCGACGGTGCGCTCCCGCTCAACAAAGGTCGTACCCCAAGTCTGTACGCGCTGGAGGACTATGGCTCTTGCAGTCTCATATCTATGCTATCTCCTTTTGACACAATGAACGCCTAGCTTCCCGGCAGCCTAACTCCTCCGACGGTCCCACCTACACTGCGCAAGTTCAATCAAACGTAAAGGCTATGCCTATCAATGAAGCCACGCGCGAGAAATCATTGACGCTATCTCAGAAGAGACAATAGCTTCGCGTTTGCGGGCCAGCAATATCCTGATCCGCGGGCGCCTCTCATTCCGCGTTCGGGCTTGCGCTTCCTTCTCACCTATCCGAGTCGGTGTTCGGATGAGGGCTTTGCTCTGCGCCCCCGGTTGATGCGGAGTACTGGTGAGGTGTCGGGCTCTGAGGTGAGTGAGTGGTTTGGAGGCGAGGGATGGGGAAAGTTGGGCACTGTTCGATTCGAGAACGTACGTGCCACAATTCTCTGCGGCGAGGCTGGGCCGAAGGTATATAACCCAGCGAGATCTCCCAGAGAGAAGCATCATCTCCTTCTCCTTATCCTTTACTTATCTACTTCTACTACTCATCTTTACTAATCTTTCATAATGTGCCACTGGCGTCGGTGAGTCCTTTGGTCATTATTCGAGAATCGATACTCACTTCCCTACAGCGTTCAGAATGTCTACCAGCGCTGCGGTCATGTCGAGAACATGGTGAGTTCACGCACCTTTCCCATGAAGACTGGGCTGATAAGCGCGCCTTTCACAGCCCGAGGAGATGGTCTGTCGTACTCCCTTTTCTTCTCTCGAAGGGGCGTTTCTTACCATCGCCTGTACAGATCGAGTGCGGCTCGAGTCGCTGCAAGTTCAGCGCGTACCATCCGCCTACTTGCCAGCCCCCCTCTTGCACGAAGACGTGCCTCCAGTAGTAAGCCGGCGGTCTCCCCAGTGCGTGTCACTCATGCTGATATACGTCCAGCCGCACGTACCCTGAGCACTACAGTAAGTGGTCAAGCGATATATCAGAGACTATGACGGCTCATGATTGCGACCTTAGCGCTAAACAAGAACGCCTTCTGCCGCGCGTGCACGGCGGCGGGCTACCGCTGATTTTCTCTCTGGACAATAGCCTGTTTTTAACTTATTCATTGTAACCTTGGACATCCAACTAGAGTACAACCTACCATATATACACACTAAATAGACCCTAGACACTCTGCTACCGCTATGCACTCGTCGCTTCCCATATTTATTCACCGCTATCCTTATTCGTAACATTATACACGTTGCATTAGATCTATGTTGCCCAAACGAGTATTGAGCGTCATTCTTCCTGGCCTTCGACGTATATGGTTGCGATAACATTCGGAAACGCAGTCGAACATATGCACGTGATGCAGTGCGGCGAATGCCGAGCGCTTTGGCGCTGCCGGCATTCGCACCCGTCTCCTGCGTGTTGCCTTCACATCAAGTTGCTGGAAATTCCTTGCCAACTGCTGCCTGCCTCGGGCATGTCTGACGGCTATGAATCTGCTTATGGCCGTTCTTCACGGCCCTGCCTCTGCCAGTCTGTGCCTCAGCCGCCTCAGCGTCCTTGACGGAAGCATAGCCTGGAACGGCTTCAGCTTGACTACATCGACGTCCTTCAACGCCATCGATATGACAATTGCACGCGCATAGGATGTCTTGGCGCTCATCTATACCTATGTAGATGGAGGCCTTGCTTGACGTCGTCCAAGCGGGCTGGGTTCGCTACATCGGAATGAGCTCTTGCTGGGCGTATCAGTGTAAGCAAGGCTTTCCGCCACAGGGACGTACTGTACTGATGTCGTCGCATTCATTAAGCGCGATACAGAACTACGCCATTCACGACAAGCTCACACCCTTCATTTTATCGCAGAACCACTACAGCCTCGCCTAACCTGAAGAAGAGCGCGAGATGTTCCCGACCCTAAAGCAGTATGTGTCGGTTCCGTCCCATGGTCGCATCTCGCGCGCGGCCGCCTCTCCCGCCCTCTTGACCGGCAGACCAAGCGCGGCGAGACAGACCGCTCCTTTGGCGTCTACAGCAAGGCGAAGGAGAGCACCGAGGCCATCGTCAATCGTGTCGAAGAGCTTGCAAAGAAGAAGGGCTGTAGCATGGCTCAGCTGTCGCTGGCGTGGATCATGTCCAAACCGGGCGTAACGGCGCCTATCGTGGGTACGACATCGCTGGAAAACCTCCAGGACTTGATTGGTAAGTTCAGGCGAGAGTGGTGGAAGGGAGGGCACTGGATTGACGCGGCTGCGCAGGCGCGGTGGACATCAAGCTGTCGGAGGAGGACGTGAAGTATCTGGAAGAGCCGTACCACCCGCAGGCTGTCATCGGCCACTGGTGAACGCTCACGCAGAGCAAGGTTGCGACTTCGCGCGTACGGATGGTAGACGCCGAGCGCCTCAAAGAACTGGACGAGTGATGTTTCCGTCTCGACAACAAGAGGTCGTTGCGTAAATAGCCCGTAAAATCGATTGATTTTCTCTTGAAATCCTCCGTTCAGATTGTCAGTTCAGCCTCAATTTCGACTCCTTCGACGCCCCCTTCGTCGTCAGCAATGTACCAGCCAGAAAGGCTATCCGCGTGCGAGTCCTGATGCCCAATATCGAGGACGCCAGCAGAGCCTTCGGGCGTGGAGTCGGATACAGCGCCCGACTCGCGCGGTCTTTCAGCCGGTCCGTCGAAGCGCATCGCTTGTGAGACCTGGGCGCTAATCAGGGACTCCGTCGGTCCTCGTATGGCAACGAATAGGACGCATGTCGGGTAGATGCCCTGTACGGCGTGAGTGTCATCGGGAGCGCCTTCGCTGTGATTGTGGACGTACCGCTATGTGGAAAGCAATGCTGCCGAAGACGTGGATGTCGGAGAATGGACTGTCGAGGGTCGCGATTGTCAGGGCACAGTCGATGACCTGAAACTGGTCAGTAGATGGAGGGAAATACGATGGGAGAATATACCCAAAACAACAGGTACGCGACGCCCGATTCGAGGAGCAGCAAGAGTACTGTTCCCGCTTGCGTTCTCTGCGCAAAGGGACCAAGGGAGCCCTGGATTTCCCGGCGGTATTGCCTTGCCAATGAAGTCAGTCATTCGCGGATATAACATCCATAATAACTGGCCGCGCACAAAACTTTGTTGCCAATGAGCGCTGTTGCGACGGCATTGGTGACGATGAGAGGAAGCAGCCAAAGTAGGAGATGGTAGATATTTTCTACCCCGCCCACGAAGTCGAGACCAGGCCAAAAAAGCCATGTACACTCCGCAATGCTTCCCACTGAGCACAGGTCTAATTGCGTGTCATGACTGCGTTGGAATTCACCCACCTATGCTCCCGCAGAGGCATGCTGAGAGAATTCCCTTTACAATGCGGCTGTCTGGCCACAAGCACCACGCTCGCCAGACGAGCACCCCGTCGCTCAAGACGTACTACAGTCTTGTCAATAGCAGCTTCGACATTCGAAGTTCACGTACGCACATTGGCCGTGGCAGTCACATTCATCAGGATGTTGAGGCTTCGTAGCAGCGCTTGTATACCTGCTTCTGATTTTCCAAAGAAGGGAAACTGGACCAGATAGAAGTACGTTCGGACCGCAGTCGTGATCGTAGAGGACAAGAGTAGCCCCAATACGGCCGCCAGCGTGAAGCGTCGTGATCGTCCGTCCCGACGTCTGGTGAATAATCAGATCTCCACGCGCGCGTGCGCCATGGACCCCATTCGCACTCACGCAAGGATAGCGATTGCTGAGATGGAAAGCGTTACTTGAGCACCTACCCACAGTAGCGTTCAAGATGGCGAGAACATCAGAGCGACTGAACACACACCATAAAGCGCTAAGTCAACGGCGGTGTCAGCCGCAATGAATTTTAGCACATGTAAGTCGTCAGCATTCAAAGGTCGATGCATGGACGCATGCGCTTTGGCCGTCATCTGGGTGTAGGCTGGCGCCCTCAGAGCTTTTGTGCCGCTGGGGTACGAACTTTTACTTATATGGCAGGCAGACGTCCCATGATCATGATTCGCAGTTCAAGCTGTCGGGTTGGCATTACTGGGTAGTAGACGGATGCTTGAAGGTCGGACGGACGGACGGACGCCGCATTGAAGCTCCCGTCAGGCATCAGGACTGATGAGGTTGTAAAAGGTCAGACGCCAGAAAGCAGCGCGGCGAGCAAGACTTGTTCTGCAAACAGCATTACGGTGCCCGGAGACGTCTACCCCAACGCGTCGCTGTATGTCGAGTTCGCGTACATCTATGTGAAGAGGAAGAAGGGAGAGTTACTACAAGGACCCGGGGTGATAGTGATTGATGCAGACTCACTTAGTTCGACCGAAGAGACCGGCGGCTCGGTTAGAGGGGTTATTGAGTCTCGGGTGCGCTAGCTAAGCCGAGACTGGCGTCGATCACACAGATGAGTATTCCCTCCCTTTCTCCTCTATCTCGAGATCTAAGCGATGGGAAAGGCAGACATTCATGCATGAGTGCTGGCCAGTCGGAGAACGTAGGCTTCACGACGGGGCGATCCACTCGTATTGGGCGAACAAGACGACGGGGGGTGTCAAAAAGGGCTTCAAGTTCTTAGTAACTTCGAAAGTGTGTAGAATAAGCAGGTTATAGTGGTGCGCGATCGAGGAGCTCCTCATTGCGACGGTGGCGCGACGGTGTACAAGACGAAGTTCGATGAGCCTGAGCGGGCCTCGAACCGCTCGTCACATTACGATGTCACAAATTTCCCACCTTGTCCTCCTTCATCATCGTCTGCAAACGCAGGCTACTAGCTCAACAAAACCTCAGTGCACGAGACTTGTTGAAAGAGAAAGAGCACTCCCTTCCATACTTTTAGGATCAAGAGCAAATATGCGCAGTATTATGGAGGAAACGATTCTCGAAGAAGACCTTACAAGTTGCTCTGGAGTTACCATCGCCAGGGCATGTTCGGGTGTGCCCTTATCGGGCGCGTTATACGCAGGAAGTCGAAGTCTTGCATCGGGATTAATCATGCTTCCGAAAGCCCAGCTGTCCGAGTCGCGAGCTGGCGTCAGCAGACTACCACCACCTCCGCTTCGGACTCGGGCGCGCGTTCACCTACAATGCCGGGGACTTCTCTATACCGGGATACGTCCGAAGGTAGACGCACTTTGTGACCTCTTGACTTGGCGTTAGGCTTTTATGGACGGCAAGCGTACGATTTCCTACTGCCCGAGACGGTGCTGACGTTGTGACAGCCCACGAATACGCGGGTCGCTGCCGGATCCTCTCACCGGGTCTGAGCGCTATAAGAGCGAGGTGGCAATGCCCCCCTGCCGCCCTCGCCGACTAAGACGCGCTATCCGGAATGTCGTACCCCAAGAAGGTCCCTTACGGTACGCTCGTTCTGTGTCAGATGCGGGGGTATATCTGACAAGCGCAGTGCGCCTCGGAAATTCCGGATTGAAGGTCTCGAAGATCATCCTGGGATGCTTGTCGTATGGATCTCCAGGTGCGCATTTTCTGATGCATGTCGGTCTATTGTCCCTAACATCCTTTCAAGAATATCAGTCCTGGGTCCTCGGCGAAGAGGAGGGGATCAAGCACATCAAGGTCGCATATGACCTGGGCATCAATACCTTCGATAACGCCAATGTGCGTATGCGGCCTCGAGGTCCCCTTGCCTTCGGAGCCTCGCTGACATTGGCTTGCAGGTCTACAGCAACGGCCTGTCGGAAGTCGTCCTCGGGAAGGCCATCAAAGCGAATAACCTGCCGCGAGACGAAATCGTGGTCATGACGAAGGTGAGTCTGTCGACAATCCCTGATGAGCGATAGGCGGCTGATGTACTTGCAGCTGTATTCCGAGGTCAGGCGCAACGTCAATGAATACTTTACACTGGATATCGACCCGGATACAACGGGGTACGTTAACCAGCATGGGTTGAGCCGCAAGGTAAGCTGCTCGAGCGAGCGCGAAGGGGCTTCATACCGACGAGACCACGTAGCATATCTTCGATTCGGTGAAGCACAGTCTGGAGCGCCTTCAGCTGGACTACATCGACGTGTTACAATGCCACCGCTTCGACAGGGACACACCAATTGAGGAGACTGTAAGCGCTCAGTAGTTTGTTCAAGGCGCGCGCTAAGATACTATGACACAGATGGAGGCGTTGCACGATGTCGTGAAAGCAGGATGGGTTCGCTACATCGGCATGTCGTCTTGTTGGGCATACCAATGTGCGTATGACCTCTTCGGGGACAGCATCGGCGCTGACAGCTGCCTCCTCTTATCTAGTCAACCTCATGCAAAGTACGCTTGCACACTGAATCTGATCCTCGATCTCCCTGACCGTATCTCGCAGACTACGCGATCCAGAACAAGCTCACTCCGTTCATTTCGATGCAGAACCACTACAGTCTCATCTATCGCGAGGAGGAGCGCGAAATGTTCCCCTCGCTGCAGGTTCCTGCTTTTTGCACCCCTTTCTTCTTGCGTGCACTCACCTATCGCACCTCAGCAATACGGCGTCGGCTCCATTCCATGGTCGCCCCTCGGTCGCGGCGTCCTAACCCGCCCCATCACTCAACAGACAAAGCGCGGCGAGACCGACGAATTCATCAGCTTCTACAAGAACGCCAAAGAGAGCACCGAGTCCATCGTTAATCGCGTCGAGGAGCTGGCGAAGAAGAAAGGCTGCAGCATGGCACAGCTGGCGCTCGCGTGGATCATGGCTCGGCCGGGCGTGTCGGCGCCGATCGTCGGCACGACGTCGCTGGATAACTTGCGCGATTTGGCTGGTGAGTGCGGAAGGGAGACGTGGCGTGAGGATGAGTGACGACTGACTCTCTTGCGTAGGTGCGGTGGATGTCAAGTTGTCGGCGGACGAAATGAAGTATCTGGAGGAACCTTACACCCCTCAGGCTGTCCTGGGACACTTCTAGGTAGATTTGAGTATGTATTACACGAGGAACAGATGCTCTATATACGCATTCTTCGGAAAATTCAGAGAGATCTCGTGGCGCAACTTGCCGGTATACCGTTGAGGGATTTCCCATTGGGCACGCGACGCGCTTTGTTGGATATGAGACTGACTTCCAATGGAATATACATAAATGCGGGCTAGTTGAAAATGTTCCATCAATTCATTGTACGTTGCTTTTGCGAACAATGTCAGTTTCTCGTCGGTGTCACGGTTGAACGTTTGACACGTGATCTTCTTGTCACCCATCCCATTTTCCCAGGCCGAACATCTGCAACTTGTCCTTGTCTTTCATTGCCTGTTTACCTGTCATTCGACGAGCACTTGTTTCTCCGACATCTCCCAGCCTATGTCGACTCAAAAACTCCTCACAAGAAGGGAAACAGCGTTATTCCCGTCCGAATCGGCAGGCGTACGGTTGCGAGCCGCATTCCTGAAGACCTCGGCATATTTCCTTGTCCATGGATGCCAACGTCGGCCTCATCATCCTTGGCCTCTGATGCTAGGCTTAAATATGGAGACCAACTTGTCACTCGCTTTTTATCCGCCCGATCTCTTAGAGAAGATAGTCAAGAACATCGCCCAAACCGCGCGTGAAACTATAGCACCAGCACGAACTGTACCTATCGCTGAGTAGAATCCTGCTTTAATCGGCCCAGTCGCTGCGAACAGGGCGCTGGGGTCTCACTTTGTGTGTGTCGCTCACTCTCAACAAATTCGAGGGGAAGCGGTAATAAGGCTATGACGGATCGCATCCGCGTGTAGGCCTACTGAAATATTTCGGCTTGGCTTTTTGGGCATGACCGTCGGGTCCATCCCAGCTTCTTCGCTACGTGCTGACGCTGCAGAGGGCAGCATATACGCGGTTACGCAGCCGCAACTCTCACCTCATCGGTTCAACTTGCGCCGCTCTAACCCTTCAAAAGCGCCTGGTATCGACTGCTAAGAGGCACATTGACCTCTTCTCTATAGCTTTTACCAGCCATCTAAGCCTCAGTATGACTTTCCCGAAGAAGGTTCCCTACGGTATGTCCTCGTTTGGCGTTGAGACGGCGCACGACCTAACTAGCGCAGTTCGTCTTGGCAACTCTGGCCTGAAAGTCTCCAAGATCATTCTCGGATGCATGTCATACGGGTCGCCAGGTGCTTATAACTCGCCAATCACGCGTCAACTTCGTCTCACGTCTATCCCAGAGTGGCAACCTTGGGTTCTCGGCGAAGAGGAGGGCATCAAGCATATCAAGGCCGCGTACGACGCGGGCATCAACACTTATGACACGGCCAACGTACGTATGCCCTCGTGTCTCACTTCGAAGGCCACTCAAATAATATTGCGCTGCAGGTCTACAGCAATGGCTTGTCAGAGGTCGTACTCGGAAAGGCCATCAAGCAGCACAACCTTCCGCGTGATGAGATTGTGGTCATGACGAAGGTCAGCGCGCGCCGATGAAGTCCAAGCTTGCGTTGGCTGACTTTTCGCCTGCAGCTATACGCCGAAGTCAAGCGCAACATCAACGAGAGCTTCACCCCGCACATTGACCCGGATACGATCGGCTATGTCAACCAGCATGGTTTGAGCCGAAAGGTGTGTTAGCTGGACGTGCGGTCGAGAGTTTACGCTGATACGACCTGCGCAGCACATCTTCGACTCGGTGAAGCATAGCTTGGAGCGGCTGCAGCTGGACTATATCGACGTGCTTCAATGCCACCGCTTCGACAAGGATACGCCCATCGAAGAGACGGTACGTGCACGTTCGTTCCTGGTCCATGCATGCTCATCCACGGGTCTTCAGATGGAAGCTCTACACGACGTTGTCAAGGCCGGCTGGGTCCGCTATATCGGCATGTCGTCCTGTTGGGCGTATCAATGTAAGCACGTGTCTGTTGATTGAAGTTGGCTATCACTGACCCGCTTTTCTAGTCAACGCTATGCAAAGTACGGTCGTCTCCTCGGCTCATCCTCCGACTTCTTCTGACCCTTTTCTAGGCTACGCGGTCCAGAACAAGCTCACCCCATTCATTTCGATGCAAAACCACTACAGCCTTATCTACCGCGAAGAGGAGCGCGAGATGTTCCCAACGCTCAAGGTACCATCCTTCTCACCCTTTCTCCTCCTCCCATCCCCTCACCCCCCTCCCAGCAATACGGCGTCGGCTCCATCCCCTGGTCGCCCCTCGCCCGCGGCATGCTCACCCGCCCGCTCACCGAGCAGAAGACCAAGCGCGGCGAGACCGACCGCTTCATCGGCCAGTACAGCAAGTCACAGGCGAGCCTGGAGGCCATCGTGAACCGCGTCGAGGAGCTCGCGAAGAAGAAGGGCTGCAGTATGGCGCAGCTTGCGCTGGCGTGGATCATGAACCGCCCGGGGGTGACGGCGCCGATTGTGGGGACGACGTCTTTGGAGAATTTGAACGACCTCATTGGTGAGTGCGAACGGTACAGGAGATGGGGCGATGGTTCTGACTTCGTCGTAGGCGCGGTTGATGTTAAGCTGACGGAGGAGGAGATGAAGTATCTGGAGGAGCCGTACACCCCGCAGGGCGTCATCGGGCATGTATAAAGTAGGCATACCAGCCTGCCAAGGCGTGTAGTACCACGAACAAATCGACGTGTAGCACTTTCGACTTCAGGACCGAAGCCTGACGCTCTATGACTTCGTTCTAGATCAGTGATGTGCAAGAAACGGAATCGTATATGAGAACAACAATTATCCCTGGCGACGTATATATACAAGGAAGAACAGAGCAATCCAATACACTTATTCCCTCAGAACATTGGGATCCTTCTTCTCGAACTCCGACAAAGCAACAATCTCTCCAACGCCCGCGCCAGGCAGCTCACCCGCCGCCCCCGCATAGTCGATATCATCAATCTTCTCCGTATGGTTCGTCACCCGCATCAGCACCAGCGGCAGCAAGCACACCAATGCGCCCGCCGTCAGGCCCCAGTACGAGCCGAACATGTCCACGTACGGCTTCTTGTTCGCGTCGAGCGAGAACACGATCGCCGCGCCCGCCGCGCCGAACACCTTGTAGAACGCGGCGTACATGGAGAGCACGAGCGGGTCGTTCGAGAGGCAGCCCATGATCCAGTAGGCGTAGCACTGCCACGCGCCGTCGAGGAAGCCGTAGAAGAAGTAGAGGCAGACGTAGGCGCGGCTGCGGGCGTCGAGGGAGTCCATGACGTCGTAAGGGACACCGCGGTGGGACTCGCGGAAGGGGAAGACGCCGGCGATGAGGATGGCGTTGAGCATGACGAACATGAAGACCCAACCCTAGGTAGTGTGAGCGAGGATGTGATGAGCAAGTCGGTCTGCACTTACACCAATAGCGCGCGTCCGCCGATTGAAGCGCTTCAAATCGAGCAACAGACCTGGGACGACGGCACCGACAAGGGTCGCAAGGTTGTACCAGATGCTGTTGAAGCCCTGCAGGAAACGTCAGTATAATGATGGTAATCCGCTTATACTGATACTCACCCTGCTCCGCACGTTGAAGAAGTACGAGTTATAGTCGTTGCTCTGGTACGGGATGTACCACAAACCGCAGAACGCGTATGGGAAGAACAGCATGATGTAGGGCTCGCGACGAAGCGCCGTCGGCAAGTTCTTCATCTCTTGAATGATAGACGTCGAGGTGTGAAGGAAGACCTTGCTACCGTCGTCGCGCACGACCTTGCTGGGGCGGACGAGGAAGAGCGCAAAGATGGAGCCGCACATCATGAGGATGAAGAGCGCGACGTAGGTGCCGTCCTTGACACTGCCGCTCTCGGTCTGGTTCCAGTTGTCGACGGTGGGGATGATGGAGCCGATGACGGCTCCCATCGACCAGATGGCCCAGAAGATGGCGATGTAGCGACCTGGTCTTGGTCAGGTAGATGCTCATTAGGAATTTGAACAGGGCAACGCACCTTTCTGGTGCTCGAGAGGGTATGACATGAGAATGGTCCCCTCAGCTGTCCAAAATAGTCCGGCAGCAACACCGCACGCTGCGCCACCGAACATGACGAAGCCATCGTTTGCAGTGTGGTTGAAGCACTGATACGCAGAGTCAGCCGGTTGAGCTTACAGTAGAGGCAGAAACGCACCCAGAAAGACGCAGCATAGAGCGCGTACCCAACACCACCGAATGCGAGCGTCACCTTCGGGCCAAGGTAGTTGCAGACTGGGCCGGAAATGAGGGCGATGGCAGCGAAGAGCGCGTAGAGGACGGTGTTTGAGTTATCAGCTGTGGTCGCATCGAGTTGGCCCGCGCCACCGATAGAACCGAGAACGTTGAACATGCCTAACGAGGGCTTTAGAGAGGCATTTTCGGAGACTGTACGGTGCACGCACCAACGACAAGGAAACAGATGAACCCAATGAGACATGTCTGCGCCAACGTTGACCGGACTGTTCAAGTGTTAGTAGAGTACACCGCGAGGCACGATAGCACACGCACAGGGTGGGAGGGAGATGGGCCCGACGCGATGCCACTTGGGTGGCTCCAGGACAGTTGCCTGCGCTTCGACGTTCTTCTCGGATGCCATGATGGTCGAGTGCAAGCCAGCAAGACGCGCCTCGAGTCAAGCCTATCATCTGACCCTACGGGGCGCATTATAGCGGACAGCGCGTTATCTCCTTATCGTCTCCCCGTCGCGTGAGGGTCCAGGGAGCCAGTGGGCCAAGGACGATGGAGAGAGGTCCAAAAATAGACGGCGGTATGTTATAGTCGGGGCGGGATACGGGATGCGGCCTGCGGGGACGGCGGCAGGCACGACGAGCGGCGGCAAAAGGGAACGTGGAGTGATCGGCGCCTCCTCTTGATAGGCTATAGCCTATAGGACCTGGGTATCCGGACAATAGTGGCCCGCCCGCTCCGGCGTTCAACCATGGAATCCCTCCTCCGTGATCTCGTCGACATCGAGTCGCTCACCGGCGACGAGGGGCGTGTCGGGGTACATCTCGCTAGCGTTCTTCGCGCGAAGGGGTTCACCGTCGAGCTCCTCCCCATTGCCCCGGGTTCCCCGCGGGCGAACGTATACGCATACCTGGGGGACGTACACGAGACACGATGTCTGCTGACCACCCACATCGATACCGTCCCTCCATTCATCGCCTTCTCTGGACCCGATGCAGAGGGGAAGGTCTACGGGCGGGGGACGTGCGACGCGAAGGGCGCCGCAGTCGCGATGATCGAGGCAGCGGAGCGCTTGATCGCGGCGAACGAGGTGAAGCCTGGCGATCTCGCGCTTCTGTTCGTGGTCGGCGAGGAGGTCGATGGTGTCGGCATGAAGGCCGCCAGCGAGCTAGGCTTGCGATGGGAGAGCATTGCGTTTGGCGAGCCGACGGACAGCAAACTAGCATTGGGCCACAAGGTGCGTGCTTGTGGCTGAAGAGCTCGCCGTGGCTGACGAGAATCAGGGTATCCTCCTCCTGAGACTGCAGGCGCAAGGTCATGCGTGCCATAGCGGCTACCCCCACCTTGGGCACTCGGCGAACCATACGCTCGTGACCCTCCTTGCCGACATCTTGAAGCTCGAGTTCCCCCGTGATCCCCTCCTCGGACCCTCCTCTGTCAACGTCGGCACAATATCCGGCGGCGAGGCTCGTGCGTATTCCCAACTTCTACCCTGGACGCAGGCGCTGACTGTGGCCCCGCAGCCAACATCCTCTCCCCCTCCGCAGGCGCCACCGTCTCGATCCGCGTCTCCTGCGAGTTCGATACAGTCAGGCGCGAGACGCTCGCATTGATCGGCAGGCACCCAGAAGTCTCGTATGAGATCGTCGCCGAGTATCCGCCTCCGAACATCCAATCCTCCGTGCCCGGATTCGACACCATCAACGTCGGGTTTGGGACGGATATCCCATTCCTCAAGTACCACGATGGACCCGAGGTTCGAAAGTACCTGTATGGACCGGGAAGTATCTTCCTTGCCCACACCTCGAACGAGCACGTCGCTCTCGCTGATCTAGAGGCGTGCGCGGACGGTTACAAGCGGCTGGTGCTCCATTGTTTAGCGACGAAGCCCTGATTAGCCGATCCTGATTCAATTGGAGGCGGGTACAATAAGTAGATCGTTACTTACAGACCTGCTTGACCGAAGATAGGCGGGACTGCTGAAGCATTGGGCCGCCCGGTCCGGGAGGCCAAACAGGGTAATCGCAGCAGCAACTGAGCACCTCGACCGCGGCGGCGTATCCGGGCTGCGCTATCGGTGTGAGTCTCAGTTGACGCTGGAGCCTTTGCGTAAACTTAGGAGGGTCAATGTCATCTCCTGCAATGAATAATATAACCTCTGCCGTACCTTGCAACACAGGGTCAACAAGCAATTTTTGGAGAAGGAAACCCAGAGCTTCCTGCGCTTCCTGACGCGACCATATATGGACGCACAGCGAGAAGCGTCTCTACATTTGTCGCGTACAGCCTGTACCCTGGTCAGCTGCTTCTCCGTTACCTGAGACCATGGGCATCATGACAGGAATTGACAAGCCACAAAAGAACAAGGCGCGCCATATTTGGATGAGATTTCCCACGACCCGCCGAGAATCGAAGTGACCGTGACTGAATGCCAGTTTAGACTGCCTCAAGTTGGGCTGTTGCTTAGAAGGAGCGGCGTGAATTGTCGCTCTCAGTCCTGTCCTTTCCAGAGCCTGAGCGAGCACACGACATAGATTTTTACCGAAGCTACCGCAGATGCAGACCAGTGATTAGCAGTCCATAGGGTATTCAACATAGCCCGTCCCACTCCCTGGACCCCTCCTCCAGCGCACACAAGCGGGTAGTGTAGCATATCAATGCTCTACAGCTTCAGGTCGATGGGCGTGCAGCCGACGTTGACGAGGCCGGTCTCGTGGACGTTCTCGCAGCAGACCGCCTGCGACGAGGCCTGGCACGCGCCTCCGACACCAACGACGGAGAGCGGGCTGCAGTGAAGGCCACTGTTGAAGGCAATGAGTAGCGTCCAGCGCAAGACATGGTGGATCTACACAAGGGGGCCAGTGATGGGGCCAACGAGGGCGCCAATGAGACCAGCGGTAACGTCGTTCTTTGCGGCGTCCTTGGGCTGGAAAAGGATGTCAGGAATGCGTCACGTTGGAGGAGAGCAGGATATCAGATACTTACGGTCGTGACCTGGTTGCAGCATTGCACTTCGCCAGTGTTGCACTTGCCCGCACCGGGGCCCTTGCCGTGGGCAGCGGCGCTGACGAGGAGCGGGAGAGCGAGAACAGCGGCGAGAGTGAAGCGCATCTTGGCTGGAAGGCTGGTGAGGAGTGGATATGAGAGTCGAAGGAAGATTGAAGCTGGCTCTGTAGGGCTGAGGAAGCTGGGGAATGGATGAGCGACGAGACACCTTATATACCTCCCTGGCTACGTATTTCCGCTTCCATGAACGCATACGAAGTGAGAGACGGACGGCCGTTCGCTTGATAGTCGGGAGGGCCACCGTTGCTGGTCGGCAGAGTGGCGGTCGCATCCACATGCGCGCCGTGTCTTGTTGAGGTGAACTGAATACGACACCGCGTAGTAATGCAGATCCGTTCGAGTAAACCGAATATCTGTCTAGCGCCGTCAGCCTAACATCACAGGGAGTGGCGCAGAATCACATACGTCTGCTTACCAGCTCCGCGCAGGCGAACTTGGGGGCGTAGGTTGGGCGTAAATTGGGCGTGAAGTGCTAGAGGCGGCGATCATTCGGCCCACTTCCGAAAGCTTTAAAGACGTGTATAAGGACTTACGAGGCAGACTGAAGCAGTTGCATTGGTACCGACTCGGCAGCGCGTGCCGCGCATACTTCTAGGTGATTTGCGTCGGAATAACAGTGGCCTTGGCTTGAGCTGATGATTGGCGTGGTTGGCATGGACTGCGTATGCCAGTCCGCTTGTGACGGCGGCTGAAGGGATGGTGATGGGCAGGCTTGGAGGTGGGCCGAACGATGTCCAGGGTAGATGAAGCGGTAAGCGACAGACCCTACAGGTTACCTCCTGAGCGTGATCGAGCTTCCACGGATTTAGCGATGGACTACAAGCGCAACACGCGACGTATAGCGAACCCGGACGGGATCCTTGCGAGGCATGCAACGTATTGCATTCGACATCATAGAACAGAGAGAAGTGTAGTTGTACAAGGATAGTAGCGAGGATAGATTGTGTAAGGGGTGCGGGCGCGTCGGTGTATGTCCTATGTTGGATTTGGCGTCTCGCGAACGACTTCGATCAGAGGTCGCCTGCGTGGTAGGGGCTTGATAATCCTGGGCTCCGAAGGCGCCGCGTCGCTCGATGACAGATCCGACTCCGAGTCGTCAGAGTCCGAATCAGAATCCGAGTCCTCCTCGGAGTCGTCACCGCTGATAGAGGACGAGGACATGGACTCTTCAGAGACGGACGAGGATTCTGATTCTGAAGATGGATCGCCGGGCCGCCGAATGGAGTAGACACCTAGGCCGAGGTCCTGAGAGGAAGATAAGAGGGAGTAATGGGGACTGAGGATGAGGACGCACCATTTCGATATAGGGACCTTCCTCGTTCTCCAGGTGCTCGATGTCAAGCTCCTGCGCGGCGCGCTGCTGCAGCCGCTCGTTCTCCGCCTGCATTTGTGGAAGGAAAGCTTGCACGCGGGACATCACTACATTTGCATCAGCCGTTTGTACTGAGAGGAGGGGTTCAGCACGCACATTCGGTCGGCGGCTCAACCGCGAACGTCTCCCTATTGCCTGGGTCAATTTTGGGGAGTCCTGTCGATGGTCCGGCAGCACTTCCGCTCATGAGAGCCTCCAGTATAGCTTCCGGGTCCCGGAGCTCTGACGTTCCATTCAGGCGCTCAAGGGTGGACTCTGAGTACTGCGAGCGTCAGCAAAACCTCCCAATGGCTACACCAAATTCGTACGTAGACGACGCTGCCTTTCTTCAGGGTCATCGATCTCGAGTTTCGGCAAGTTATTGGGTGCTGGTGAAGCCATGATGGGTACAACGCTCAGAGATGGTGGTAAGAAGGAAGCACTGTTCGCTGCGCCGATCTGGGAGGAGGCCGGGCCGGTGACTTGGCCCTCACGTGCTGTTCTTCGCACGGTTGAAGTTCGAGTTGTGTAATTCACTGCATCTTTCGAACAGCAAAAATATAAGCAGAGATCACAATACCTCAAGTACTGATAGATAATTGAGAAGTTCAGCATGGGGAAATGTTGCTAAAGACTTACACCCAGGAATCAACACTCGCAAAGCAAGAGGTTTTGCTGATGGCGCTTCAACGGCATGTGAAGTGCGTGATGAGAGCACGATATGAGTAGAATATTGGATCTACATAGAAGCCGGTAGATAATCGAAGACAAGCAATCGAGGAGGCTCATCCCCCTCTTCCACAATGGCGCAAAGGCGACCGGACGCAGGGCACAGTTCCACGAAGCGCAGCTCGCGTTGCCCCAACGCGGAAGCGCTGCGATCCAGCAGCTCGAAGACGGAGGTGGGATGCTGACCAAAGTAATCCCGTGGCGAGTCCCTGTGCTCGACATGGATGAACACGCCGGCCTGGTCGTTTTCGCGCCCAATCGCTTCGTCCATCTCCTCGGTATAGTCCTCCTCGTTCCACTCCTCGTAAGGGATGCCCAAGCGCTCGAAATAAGTTTCGCGCCTCCCAAGCTGCGCATCGATGTCTTGGTCGATCCATCCTGTCCGATGCCCCAAGACGAACACGCTACCGACGCAGACACGGGGCGTTCCGGTATCGCAGCACTGCATATCGTAACCGCTGTCCGGGTACAAATTCAGGCGTTCGGATGCCAGCGCCGGTACGAGAAAGCTGGTGGGATCGCTGGGCGAGGCAGGTTCGATGCGGTACCGGTCGAGGTAGCCGTCGTCGCGAAGAACGTGTAAGTCGAGGAAAGTGGCGCCCGCCTGATTCGTCGAGTAGAGAGGGCCAGACCTAATCCAGTCTCTCTCAATTGTGTGAACTGCTTCATGTTGCGAAGGAGACGGCGACCTCGTCGCCGGTGCGAAAGACGGAATGGCGTATGTAAAGAAGCCTCGAGAATTCTTGAAGATAACGCTGGTGCGCGTCAAAACGCACTGCAAAGGTTGAGCAAGCGCGACAGATAAGGTCACCGAAGGCGCTTACCCCATTTAATGCGTCAGAGCCATATCGGTCCACGACCTTCAACAGCGCAACCTGATTATGCTCGTAGTCCCATACGCCGATGATATCCGACCTATGGCCAACGAAAGCCAGTCGACGGTCGTTGGCGCAGAACGAGCGAGGGCTCAGTTCCTCTGGCCCAATCAGGAAAAGCTGAGCCATCTTTTCGCCTGAGACTTCATCGGGAAAGCCTCGGATTTTGTACGCCAAAAGCGATGCTGGCGAGTTCGTCCTAGGGTATGGGTTAGCAACGATGCATGAGCTCGAAACACATGGTATGCACGCACATATGATTAGGACGAGAGGAGAAGAAGAGAATGATCTCGTCCCCAACAATTGCATATATTCCAAGGGTGCTTCCGAAAGGCAGCCACGGCCTCAGATCGTCGTCTGCTCTGTTGCCGTGCTTATCCAACGAATAAATGGGTTCGAGCCTTTCCACCTCGTTCAAGGGATCCTCCATGTCGTAGACACAGAGGGAAAGGTGAGTGTCCATGAGGAGATATCGGCCTCCCTGAATCAGATGAAGCCCTATTATAGGATCCTCCCACTGGGTGTAGTTCCAGGCGGTCTCCAGCACGATCTCGCGAGTGGAAACAGGCCATCCGTAGTCAGGACCGTCCGATGACTCGCTTTTGACGCTGTTCAGGAAGAGCTGAGGGCGCAGGGCAGCAAACCGGAGTTCTTCGATAGACATGGGTGTCTACAAGCACTTCGGCGCCCGGGCCCCTGGCGGGAAAGGTCACGGATTGACTCTATGACCAGCGCGACGGGATCGTTCGGGCGCTCCGGGGGAGCAGGGACAACTCGATACCGCACGATTTCGTCTGCCATGTCGAAATTTTCGCCGAAGCGGAGCTCGAAATAGCGAACGTTCTTCGAGCTTTGGTTGATCGCTACAGTATGCAGGTGCGTGATTTCGGGAGGGGGGACGATGTAGATGGGCGCCAACATCAAGTCGCAGAGCTCGTTTGTCGTGAAGGGCTCAAGGGGAGGTATCTCGTACACCAGAATTCCGCTTTCCCGGGTTACGACGATCAGATTATTCTCCGCGATGATGCATTGCGCGAGGTGAGCCATCAAATAAAGTTACTTGAAGGTAGTATGCACATACTTCAAGAACACCAAAGCAAGTCCATGCAGCCAACCGATTGCGCGCAAAGTCCCACACGCCCACCAATTCCGCATCAGAGCTTGTACTCATAGTGAAACTAACCTTTTCCCCTTCGACGCTATGTAGAGAGAGTGGCCGCGGGTAGCACTGTTGCTGGGCATCGAACCGTGCGACAACCTCGCCGCGCGGGGTACCGGGGAGGCCCTGGACTTTGTATACCACCGCGGAGACCCAAGGGATCGTCTCTGTCCTTAGATATTGCCATCAATGGTCAGTCCTTCAGACATGGACAGGTGCGAAATTCCACGCACTCGGTCTCCATGTTAGCGGAGATAAAAAGAAAGAGGTCATCGCCGCGAGGAGTACAGAAGCACACACCCCACCTCCTGGGGTGGGGGCCCGGCAAGGTGTTCACCTCTTCGGCAGGTATGGCAAGTATGGGGTCGTAGGTGGATCGTACTTCCCTTACGTCGTAAAGGTAGCCGTAGTACGCAAGCGTGACGACCAAGTATCGGCCGCCGGGGATCAGAAAGGACGGGTTGTACTCGAACATACGGTGATCTTCATCGCGCTCATGGAGGTGTAGTTGCACCTCGTGCCGGCGAAGTGGCTCTAGATAGCCGATCATGCCCTCGGGGCAGCTCGATGCGCAGCGTCTGACGCGCCGGAGAAAGACTTGGGGGCGAAGCGCCGCATACGAGAGCTCAGAGGTAGACATGGTCTGCAACGAGGGGAAGGTAGGCGCGAAGACGTCGTTCTCCTCGATGACGCGACGGAGCGCGTCCCGCCACACGGTGCGCCGCAGCGTGGGGTCTCGGAGGGCTTTGCAGGTCTGGGAGGGAAGGGGAAGGGGAGCGAGATGAGTACAGATGAGAGCACCTTCAGGTATTTCAGGCGCACCGATTGTAAGACCATGATATCGAGTGGCTTCATGAAGGATTGCACAACGATGAGGACGTCCAGCGGCAGAACGAGAAGGCTCGGTCCGGGATACCCCGCCTCGACGGTAGACATTATTCTTTCGGTCTTGTCGCAGCGGTTGCAGAGGCGGAGAGGAAATTAGCTTAGTGGTGACGAGTTCGCACAAAAGCAATGAAGGCCCGGTGGCCGTCAGTGTCAAAGGGGGAAGAGGCGCGCCCGGCGCTAATCCCGGCCCGGCGTTGCCGCTATCGCGTCCCCGACGACGCGTTCCTTCGCGCGTCCATCATGGCCTCCCTCTTCAGGGCGTACAAGTGCGCCCCCTACTCGCTGAAAAATGCACGAAGTCTGACCCCAATACCCCAGTGCCGCCCTCCTCAAGCGCCCGATGCTCACGCAATGCCTGACTGCTGCTGTGCTGTTCAGCGGCGGGGACGTCCTCGCGCAGCAATTTGTGGAGAAGCGGGGGTCGTTGCATGACGTGCGTGCTTGTCTCCCCATTTTCCCGTTGAAACTGACAGTGTACATACTACAGTACACACGCACCGCGCGCCTGGCCTTCTACGGAGGTGCGCAGCAAGCCCAAGACTGGCATATCTCGCTCACTCCATCCTCCGACTAGGTGTATGCTTTGGCCCACCCATGACGCTCTGGTACCAGTTCCTCAACAGGATTAAGTTTGCCAGCCCGAGGCGCGCTGTGATCTATCGGGTGCGTCGTGCTGCTCGCGCGTTATCTGACTTGTACTGAGACTCTTCGTTGCTGCAGGTCTGGCTCGACCAAGCGTTCTTGACGCCGAGTGCGTATCGTCTCTGTCCATAGCATGCGCACCAGCTGACCGAGATATCCCCCCACCAGTCGCCGTCGTGTACTTCTTCAGCATGATGAGCTTGCTAGAGGGCAAGCCGTACGAAGCCCCCGATCGCGTTCGCTCTGTGCGTCCTGCCTGTCCACATACACCTCAGACTCTAACCTCTCCTTCCGCAGGCCTACGTCCCCACCATCATCCGCAACTGGTATGCCGCCAGACGCACCGTCACGATCCCTCTGCACCCGACGCTGACACCTCTCTAGGGGCGTCTTTATACCCGCCCAGATCATCAACTTTTCCATCGTCCCTCCGCAATTCCGCTTTGCATACGTGGGCGTCGTCAGCTTGTTTTGGAGTACGTGTCTTTGCCTCATCGGCGCCTCGTTTCCCCGCGGTACCTCCTGACCATTTCTCCGCATCGCATCGTTCCTCTTCGCGCCGTCCATTTTCTCGCCCATTTACCTCGTCTTCTGCTTCTGAATCTGTTCGCAAACTCGTTTCTGACGCATATACCCCCCTCAGATACCTACCTCAGCCTCGCCAATCAAGAGCAGGCGGAGCTAGAAGCACAGGCCACGGTAAACACGCCTGTAGCACTCGAATAATATACGGCTTCGCAATGATTGTTGGGACTTCAACAGCATTACTCGGCTGGACTACAACAGCAATACTCGGCTGGACTACGCATCCACGAAGGTATGGCTATGCAGACGAGGCAATTGCGTCCTTGGCTCGACTTCGTGTTCGTGTTCCCGACTAGAGAGCATATACCCCCCTCGCTGGCTGTGAAATTTCATGCCGACCGAGGGACACAGCAGCGACCGAGGAGGCGCGACAGGGCGGTCACTTGTATACACTGCATCTAAGACTAGTGCATATATGGGAAAGGATTGCATTGGAGGGGGGGGGGGTTCGTAGACTTGGTCGACCGACGCGAGGGCACCTGGGCACCTGGAACTTCGATCCCAGCGCCGCACCGGAAGAATGCTCGTTCTGCCCGGTATCGGGTCGCTTCATTCAGGTCGCGTTCTGGTACAACACAGCGGTTGTCTTTGACTATATTCCCCTACCTTATACCACCGAATAGAGATTTTTGAGCTCCTCTTCAGGCTCGACAGCAGCGAGGCTCATATGCACGGAAGTTATCCCAAGCATTGGTCGTGCCAGATATCAACCGTGCGAAACAACGTCACATGATCTTCGGAGCCGAAAGCGTTGATCGCCGTACTTCCGTCGCCGACTGCTTGCTTTGTTGACTCCCTACTTATAGATGCTCACGCTCTCGCATCGATTCCCTCCCCCGCCCTCACTCAGGTCACTTGAGTGGCGACCGCCACTTGAGCGAACTCGGAACGGGCCATGAGCCTGCTGACACTCCCTCTGGACCTCCTCGTCCTCGTCCACTCATATCTGACGCCTCTGGATATCCTCTCGTTACATGCGGTGCGCCACACGATTCTTGTGAAAAATTCCTTCTCATCCTGACATGAAACCCTCTATAGACCTGCAGAACCCTCAGAAGCCCGACGCTGGGCCTGCTTGTTTGGCGAGACGCCCTGCGCCACATCATCGAGGAGAACAACATCTTCGAGCCCACCTTCGACCTCGCATCGATGTCAGTCAGCGCGCTCCGCACCGCCTCCCTCCGTCCTCAAGTTCTGCTACGGTTTCTGAAGACTCGCACCCCAACGTCGCAGAGTTTCGGCCCTCGCGACATGTGGCCTAAATCGCATCGCGAGGTCACGCTGGACAGGGGTTTCCTGCTGAAGCGGATGAGGCAGAAGCAGGATAATATCAGAGAGATGATCTTACTGCAAGGCGGGCGGTACCTGCTTCTGGATACGGTGTGTACGTTCCGGGTGTACGATCTGGAAGAGTTAGAGCGCGAGGAGCCTGCGCCGAATCTGACGCCCATAATGACCTGGATCAAGTCGGACGACGACCAGGAAATACCGACCTTGCCGGGGCGCTGCGTGTTTCGAATGCATAAGGCCCAAGGAGACGAAGTCATCCTGTTCTTCTCCATCCCGCCAGTTACAACGTATGTATTCTGCGCACCTCTTTCCTTGGCTTACCACAGTGCAGTGGCTTTTTCCCGGCATCGCTCGTAGCGTACGCTATCCGTGGTCTTGCGAATCAGCCCCGCGGGGGAGAGATCGGCAGGCTCTCCCTCAAGGGGCCGGGTGAGCTGTTGTCCAAGTCATACAGCGGAGACCGGGTCTCCTTCGTCGGTAGCGAGTCGGACCTGTTCGGAGTATGGGACTACAAGCGGGACGAGGTAGCGCTGTTGCGTACGCCTCCAGACTGGGCCCGCCCGGATTCCTCGATCGAAGTGAGTGGGCACGGGTGGCCGATACAGAAAGCCGCATGCTCACAAAGCCACATTCAGTGCCTCATAACGCCGAACACCGTCATTCTGAAGAGCTCTAACGCAAAAAAGCTCGTCGTATACGACCTCCCTCCCTTCGTTTCGACCGCCACCGCGCCTGCACCCACACCCACCTACCGGGACACACTCCACTCGCAAGACATTATCAAGTCCGCCAAAATCTTTCCCCTGCACGACTTCCCTCAGCACGACCAAATCGGCCCCCACCTCTTTGACCTTCAACCCCTCAAAGGCGACGGCCGGTTCCACCGCTACCGTCTTGAACCGGACCCCACGAGTGGACTGTTCATGCCCGTCCGGGACACCGCCTGGATGCAGCTGTACCCCGTCGGCATTCCCCCCGTGCGCAAATACGACATGAAGAATTGCCAACTCAGACCTCTGCGCGCGTGCGGAGATGATATCTTCATCGTAGGCCATCGCACCGGGTGGAAGGAAATTAGATACGTGCGTCGGGCTGCACCGCGCGATGACACTGACGATCCGGATGGGGACGGCGAGGGGAGTGGCAGTGACTGGACAACCGACAATGACGAGACCCTCAACGACGACCAAGCGAACATCTTCCTCCACGTTCAGCACCGGGACCTGGAGACCGGTCTGGACCGCAAGTACCCCCACTCCATCGCCAGCATACTGGATCGCAGCCATGAGGCGTGGGGGGAGCGGAAGTGGGAGCTGGTGGAATTTTGTCCCGCGTCTGGGAGGTTGTGCACGATGGAGGTGTTGTCGATGAATTGCCTGGAGTTGAACGTTTTCGATTACTTTCCTTCGGTCGAGGCGTGAGCCGAGTTATCGCACACATGACATTGTTAGTCCCTCTTTGAGCTTCGCAAATGCGGCAAAATAAAGCGGCAGAAATAAGAACTGTTTGGCCGGCCATCAATCTGCCCGTTGCATTCAAGGTAAGGCGGACGTGGCAAGCGCGTCTCGAATCTCAGTGAATCTCATCCGTGAGAGGATAATCACATGACCCCTCGGAGCCGGCCATCAATTGCCTGATTCGTCCGCCCCTATTCTCTCTTGCCATCGCCGATCATCTCTCCCGCGCCTTTTCTAATCACGCCAACATAACATACAGAATATGTTTCTGCCTGGCTTGCCGTTGGAACTTCTCATCCAAATCCAATCTTTGTTGAAACCCTTGGACATCCTTTCCTTGCATTCGGTGGGCACTAGCAATGATCTAGTAGACAATTCAATCATTAACGAAATTAACAGACGAGCACGACCGTCAGGGATCGAGCTTCATGCCGCGCTGTGTGGCTTGACGCTCTGCGTCGAGTCATCGATGAGAACGACGTCTTTCCGCCCACTTTTGACCTCAGAGCAATGCCGATCAACGAACTCCGTTATGCCGCCTCAAGACCGCAAGTCCTCATGCAACGCCTCAGACGCGCTTCGTCAACTCCATCTGTGCTTGGGAAAATCTCGCCACGTTTGCGAAGCCAAATCACCCTGGGAAGTCCTATACCCCCCAGCGTGCGAAATTGTCGTGCAAAAGGGGTCACCCTGGTATCAGGAGGACGTTTCCTTCTTGTCGACTCCCCCGAGATGTTTCGTTTCTTTGACCTTGGGAGAGGACATAACCAGTCCTCGCCGCTCCAGCCATCTGTCTCGTTGATCAAGCGCGAGTTGACGCAAGACCCCGCTCACTGCATATTCAGCCTGCACATCATCAAAGGCGACGAAATAGTCGTGATATTCTCCATATCCCTTCGACACGACAGCGTGTACGTCTTTCAGCTGTGTTCAGCCCACGCTTTTACCCATTGCTAACATACGCTCCAGGTATGCGAGCCCAGTCGGTCCGGCATCTCTTGTAGCGTACAAGATACGCAATCTTTCCTCGACACCCACCGGCGAAGTGATTTCCAGACTCACTCTCGAAGGTCCGGAGCAACTACGCGCGATATCTTACAATGCCGCAAAGAATCGGGTAGCCTTCGTTGGCAGAGGCTCAACGGTCTTCGGCATGTGGGATTTCGAGCTGAACACGGTTGCGCTAATTCGGTCTCCGAACGATGATACACTATATGACGACGAGGTATGTTGACGCCTTTTCTCTAATGTGGACGCCCGTCTGCTGGGCAGCCGGGACATCTCACTCACCCCTTCGCAGGCCATTTTAACACGCAACAGCCTCATCCTCCGGTCTTCGGCGGCGTTCTTCATCTACGAGCTCCCACCTTTTTCTCCCGTCTCCTCTTCCCTCTCTCCGCTGCGCCTAGACCCCATATTCGTGGTATCCGACACCCATGCCTGCGGCGATGCGATTTTCTTGCACCATCGCGCCAACGGCGCTCAGTTCATCGACCTTCAGCGCCTCGACCGACACGGGCATTTTTGCCGGTTTTGGCTGCATCCAGAGTCTCCCAACGACCCCCAGAGCCTGATCATACCAGTCTCGGCGGACGCGGGGGATGCGAAGTTCTACCCCGTCGAATACGACCTTTCGAAGGATCACTGCCATATACGCCCGATGCGCGCTTGCGACGGAAGTCTTGTCAGGATGGGACACAGATCGGGCTGGGTCGATAGTTCGATGGAGGCACACAGCAGTAGGAAAGCAGAAGCGCGCGCTGCTCCCATTGACTACTCAGGTCTCGTCGACGAGTCGTTGGGCGACGAGTCGGGTGCTGGATCGGATGAAGGAGAAGGCGAGGACAACGAAGAAGATGGGGACGAAGAAAACCACGAAGACGAGGACGGGTCAGCATACGACGATGACGCCGAAGAAATCCAGTCGTACATCGAAATGGCAGACGATCAAGCCGGCGTGCACATCCACGTGCAGCACCGAGACGCCCAGAGTCGCAGTGCAAGCGGACGCGTCGCAGCTGCCAACCCAACAGACTTGGTGGTTAATTTACTCGACGGTCAGGACCCCGAATGGCAATCGTCGTTCGACCTGGGGAATATCGACTTTTGCCCCGTCTCCGCGCGACTATGTGCTGTAACAGGTGGCAAGGATGGGTATTTGCGTTTGCATGTACTCGATTACCTTCCGCCTATGGCGCAGTAGAATGTATTATCTCCTTGGCTACGTAGCTGCTCTTCACGCGTTGTACACATTCGAAAGACCAATGATATAGTACTCTGTCCGTGCATTCCACAGTTGGCGAGTACTGATTGCTTTCACTACTTGTTCAGTGCACTGCACATTACTCACAACTTCACCACCCTCCTCCCCCTCACCGCCCACGCGACCCAACATACGACTCCCGCATATGCAGTCAGGATGACCATCGCCTTCGTATTTGACGCGTACATCGTCTGCGTCGTGAGGTTGATGATTCCCGTAAGGAGGTTGGCCTGGAAGCGGAGCGTCAGCACGGCGATGAGGTAACGGCGATAGGGGGCCTGGGAGGACGGCGTAGAGGGGCTAGGGAGGACGACGTAGAGGGATGCCGCGAGTGCAGGAAAAGTCAGCCGAAAAGACGTGGATGCGAATCCCAGCCAAACACTCACCAACAAAAACAACGCCAGCCCATTCTTATTGATCGCCTCCAATAGCGCAGGTGCCTGCGCCTGCGCATACTCTTTGGTCTGACCACCCGCCCCCGGCGACCGCTTCAGCCCCGAGGTCGGGTCATACCGCTCGGGACGCGGGAAGAACAAGAGATCGAGGGCGAAGTAGCCGAGGATGGCGGTCGTGTTGTAGGCGGCGACCCAGAGGATGTAAGGGAGGTTGACCATCCTTCTCGACACGTCCTGCCCGCCGATCTTGAAGTACCTCGCAAGGTAGAATAGCGCCCACCACAAGAGCGTGTACCCAAACAGCTCCGTCGCCGTCTTATCGTCCTCGCGGGGAAGAGAGAGTGGTGGGAGGGGCTTGTCGTATGCGTTCGGGTTTGATGAAGGGTTACTGTCGTATGAGTTCCGAACGTTACTGTCGTATGATTTCCGAACGGCATCGTCGTCCTTCTTCGGGTCGAGGGGGATCGAAGAGCTCGAGCTCGCGACACTCGATTTTCCACGTAGCATTCGGCGGAAGTACGAGGGCGAGGGCGGAAGGATGAGCGTGCCGGTGGCGAGTCCGAGGAGGTGGATGGAGAGATAGCCTGTAAGGATGGTCAGTTCTCGTAGGATGAGATAGATGTACATGCACACCTAGCAAGGACACAATTCCCTCCTTATTCTGGCTGATCAAACTGGTCCTGGGCGCGTAGAGGACGTATCTATCCAATCCTCCGACGGTCAGCAGAGCCTGCTGGACTGTGGCGCCTTATGAGTACACACGGATAGGTGAAAAAGCTTAACACGCACCCATCCCCACAAGCACCGCTAACCACGACACCGACGCGCCGCGCGCGATCACCGGGTGCAGCAAGACTTGCAGCACCGGCACCACCGCCAGCGTGATGAAGAAGTTCCAGTGTACGCCGTATTCCGTGACGTGTTCCTGCGCGCACATTAGTATGCAAGCCCTCCAAACCAAGCAAGCACACTACGACACGGGATATTCGGTCCCCTTGACCAGCGCGACGCGCACGAGGCCGAGAGCAATGATCGGGGCCGCCTTGCGCGCGACGGAGAGGACTTTGGGGAGGGTGGGCGCGCGGAGGTAGGCGGGGTCCTTGAGAATGGGTAACGCAGAGACGATGCCCGCAGCGAAGACGAAGGAGCCGACGCCGACGTCCATCTGGGGTGAGGATAAGGTCAGTAAGTAGTTATGATGGGAGGGTAGGCAACGCACCAGCGATACCCCAAATGTCTCGCACTTCGCCAGCTTGCGCGGGAAGACGGGGAAGTCGACCGCGAGGATAGCGAGGATGGTCATGAGCAGCATGTGCGCGCGGAACGTCGACAGCGCGGGCAGGGGCGGGACTCGCGCAGGCGACATCGAAAACCCCGCCGACGGGGCCGGCGACCGACTCGGTAGCGGCGAGTCCAGCTCCTTCGGCGCCCTCATACACAACCCCACCGCCGCCGCACATAGCCCCACGATCAGCACGCCCGGCGCATCCGCGAGCAGCGTCATGCCGAGCAGAAGCGGGAGCACCAGAATCGCGAAGGAGAGGAAGGGTGCGGGGCGTGGAGTGACGCGCGACTGGACGCCGGCGTGGACTGCGACGGAGAGCTTGGGGGTCAGTTAGGTTGGTGGGAGGGGTGGGGGGAGGCGGGGCGTACGAAGGCGACGAGGAGGGAGATGGCGTTGATGTGGCCGACGGTGCTGCCGGTGAGGCCGGAGACGAAGGCCTCTTTGTGGACCTTGTAGGCGCTATCCATGGCGCAGCGCAGCAATGGATGTAGACTCGAGGGTTACGAGGGGTGCCTATTCGTCCGACGAGAGGGATCAAGTCTGCGCTCGAGGACGCGAGATGATGGAAAGAGACAAGTGATGGCGGGTGCGCATCTTGTCTCTCACCTCCATGTTCGAAGAACGGACTCGACTCCTGACACTGTAGGGCACTCTCGAAATGCCTAATTACAACACACATATCGCTATACGACGTACAGTGCTAGGGGGAATTGGTCGAAAACCTCTTCAAACAAGGGTGCTGAAGGCAACTCGTCGCGCTATAGACGACAAGTTGTCGATCGTACGACTACCTCCCTGCTCAATGAACGTCTGAGACGTTCGGGCAAGGGCTTGGGATCCAACGCGAGCGGCGTTAAGCATATCTCTGACGAGCCTCCGAGGCTGGATGGGCGTGGCTGTGAACTGCGCTGATTGAAGGTGGCTGGCTTCGACAAGGCAGTCGATGACTATGCTGCAAGTCAAGTCTTGTATAGCTGCTTTCGGTGTCAGGTTTTGGCCTTCCTTCAGCTATGCAAATATCATAGTGGCATAAGCCGACCATGTCAATGGCTGCAGAATCACAGAGGTGCTTACGCCCGTCGACAGCTTCAATGTGCTTGACTTCATTCGAGAGCTCCAGCTTATCCAAGCTCACCCTCTGCTGGTATATCTCTCTAAACTCTCCCTACTCATCAGCAATATTCACTGGGAGTTAGCGCCACAGCAAGTTCAACCGTGAGAAGTAAGGCATGTGATCGCGTTGTGGACGTGGACACACGAGCGTGGGAAATAGCACTCGAGCACATCTTGAAGTTGAACTTCCTCCTTGCCCAGGTGAACGCCCGCCTGCACCTCTGAAAAAGCGCCCCAAGATGCTCATTGATTTACTAAGCTACCTACTAGCCCATTGTTTCTGGCTATCGGACCACTCTGCGACGCTCGACGACAAAATATATAATCAACATATCCTGGTAATGGCGTGGAAAACCACCGAGATTGGGCAAGACCCCAGTCCTCCGCCGTCTTCAGCGCAGACGCTTGTTGGAACAAGCTCTCAGGGGTCGCGGAGCGCGTCGCAATGTACCGTAGGACCTCAAGCGTCAAGCTCGAACTCAGCAAGAAAACGCTCGAACACGCAGCCATCCCAGGACTCGCAGGTCAGTTCATCTTCCCAGATACGAAGGCTACCGCTGACGTAAAAAAGTCAAGAAAAAGGACGCGACCCAACAGCCCCGACTTCACCTTGCCACCAGGCTGCATCGAGGAAACTGCCGACTTGCGCCTGCCTGGCGAACTCGAAGCCGGCCTTGAAGCCGACACCAAACCCGTGCGCTACCTCGACTCGTTCACCATCTACGACCCGCGTCACGGTGAATTCCGCAACCTCGCAGACCTCGAGAGCGACGATAATGACTACCAGTTCGAAGCGGCTGGGTACATATGGCCGGTACTCGTTGACGAGGACGATGATGACAGTGATGACGAAGACGAGGAGGACGCTGAAGGATATTCGAGCTCGGTCACTAATGAGGATGGGCCGGGACCGTCTCAACCTGGAAAGGGGATGATGTCCTCTCGAACGTATGCGCATATCACGGCCATCGTCAAGATATGGTGGGATCCCGTGGCGGAGGAAGACAGGTGAGCAGACAGTTTACCGTCGCTAACACAGTAGTACCAGGTGTACGAGGGCCACGATGAACGACGTAGCACCTGCAATGCAACGTGATGGAGCGCGAATTCTCTCGTAGCGTGGCGCTTGCCCGTGCGTATCGCATTTCTTCGGCCTTACGGGTTGATCATCCTCGTCCTTTTCCTCCCTGAACCTCAACTTCTTCGTGTGACAATCTGACTGACGCTTTCTAAGCCGAATCTGGATACAGACCCTCTACGCGTGGTATATCCTTCGCGCACCTGCGCCCAAGTACACGCCCAAATATCTCAAGTTCTTCGTCCCGCGCCGCATCACACAACTTGTCCTCTCAAACGCCAACCTCTCGCTTGAAGAATTCGTTGAGGAGAAGCTCGTCACTACTGAGGAGTTCGGGCACGTCTTCACGAAGGAGGACCTCAAAGCAGCGGTCAGTGTAGACGCAACGACGAACGTCATATCTTATCTCTCATTTAGACAGAAATGATAGAGGAAGAAGCCTTCGAAGAAGACCTCCAATCCGCCGACCTCGCCCTCCAGATTACAGGTAAAGGCAAAGGCCAACGGAAGCGGCGCCGCGCCAGTGTCCAGCGCACCCAGCGCCCGGCCCGCCACCACCACCCACCGCCCACACAAACTCGAATCGAGCGCAAAACGCGCGCACCAGATCCCGAGCGACATGCCATCGAAGCCCAGAGCACCACGCAGGTCCTCCCGCTTATCGCCAAAATCGCGCGGCCGCACGTTCGTGGCTCGCTGGAGATTCTGGGGGCGCGAGGCTCGGCGGAGAGTACAAGGGTGTGTACGCTGGATTTGAAAGACAAGGACCATGTGTGCAAGGATATGGCGTGTCCGGTTTTTGCGGCGAAGGCGGAGCATAGACTGGCCATTCGCGCGCTCGAGAGGATGCGCTCGACGCATGCTATCACGTACTCGAGTAACACGGAGCGACATCCTCACTCTGTGACCATCGGTGATAAAGTGTACAAGGTGCGTTTGGTCTTTCCTCCTTCATCCTCCTCGCATATGTAAACGCTCTGCTCTTAGGTCGGCGACACCATCCTTACCCCCAAACACAAACCCACCGCCATGCCCACCCGCGACGCCCTCAAAACCCGCCTCACCACCCCCGAAGACCTCTTCACCCTCGCCCGCATCCTCTTCATCGACCGCCCCAAAGGCCGCGTGCATCTGCAGCTCTACGTGCCCGCGCGGGAGACCATGATGAATGAATTGGGCGGGAAGCGGGAGGTGTTTGCGACGGAGAAGTGTTTGGGGGATGTAAGGGTGAAGGATCTTTGTGGCGTGGTTGGGATTGTGAGGGATGGGGAGGGGGAGGTGGAGCCAGAGAAGAGGCGGTTGAGGTGAGGATTTATCTGAAGTGAGTTGAGTAGGGACTCGTTCTGATCAAATGCGCAGATTTGCGTACGAACCCGCCTTGGGCAGCTTCTCGGATATCCCACGAGAAGACTTCCTCGGCCCTCCTCCAGCTGCGAACGACGGTCAAAAACAGTATTGCTGCAGGCTGCACGCCTTCCGCGAGCGCGAGGAGCCACTTCCATATCACCGCGACGATTACGTGCTTTACAAAGCGCAAGATGACGCGAAAGGAACAGCGCACATCGGTCAGATACGAAGCATCCAGGGAGATCGTATCAAGGTTCGGCGGTTGCAACGAGCTCGGGATCTACCGAGGTCAGCGCCAAGCGAGGCGGGCTGTTTTGACGTACGTCTGTCTTCTAAGCCTGATCTCCGCCCCTATACGTGTTTTTCTGACCACCGGTTGCAGCGTGACGTCTACCTCTGCGACGGCCCGCCCACCTCTATATCTAAACACGACATCCTCAGGTCATGTCTTGTCCTCTCGACGAAAGCCTACGACAAGCTCCCTCCATCAGCCCGTGCCTCACCCTATACCTTCGTTGCCATAGGAAAAATCCGCAACGGCCAGCGCCACCTATCCACTTCAATCGACGTACCTCAATGCGCCAAGTGCAAGCAGGCAATGGAGAACGCGCGCAGTGGAGAGGCCGCCCTCACGCGACGGCCCGTGCTCGACCTCTGCGCAGGCGTTGGCGCTTTCGGTTCCGCATTGGCGGGAGGTAGTGGTGGGGCCCTGAAGGTCACGCACGCTATCGAGCTATCCCCGTCGGCGGCGCGGACTATTGAGTGCGTGTTCTTTACCTTATTATTCCCAGCCTTGTAGTAGGATGAAGCTGACGGCCCCGACAGAGCCAACCACCCCGACGTCAAGGTCTACAACCAGTGCGTCAACACGATGCTACGGTACGCCGTACATATGCACGATCGCAAGACCGTAGACGCGCCTCCCAAACAGCTCTGGGACGGTCAGACGGAGGTCTCCGACCCGCCACGACCGGGGCAGATACGCGTTGTCACGGCCGGCTTCCCTTGGTCAGTGCTGCAGTCCCTTCAACATCTACTGCAAGCTGGTTGTGCGAAGTTCAACACTAACCCCCATCCAGCCAATCCTTCTCCTCCGTCAACCGCCACCGCACGCGAGACGACCCGCGGAACAATATCTTCCTCAACGTGCTATCCTGGGTCGCGCACCTCAAGCCTGAATACGTCGTCCTGGAGAACGTGCGCGGCTTCGTATACGCGAAGCTGAGCGAGACGCATGGTGGACCGCCCATTATCTCGGGCGGACCGCTCAAGCTGTGCGTAAGGATATTGATTGAGTTGGGGTATGTCTATACTTCCTGCCGGATGGGTGTTCGATATGCTCACTACCACCCCACCCTCCCCCCAGCTACCAAGTCCGCTTCAGCCTCCACCAAGCCGCGCACTACGGCGCCCCCCAAGACCGCCTCCGCTTCTTCCTCATCGCCGCCCGTAGCGGTCGCACTCTGCCCCACCTGCCCCCACCCACGCACGACCTCTCTTCCCTCCCCGTGAAGTGCGGCAGCATCAAAATGCCGCTGGAGCTCGCTGGGGGTGCCGTACGCATTGAGGCCGTGAATCCGGGCACGGGCCGCGCCCCGCATAGGGCGGTGACGATTGGGGACGCGATTGGGGATTTGAGGAGGTTTCATTGGTACGTTCGCGAGTCGTGTGGAATAAGGGCCCATTGGGTGCTGATCGGGTCGCGCAGGGACCAAGAGCCCGACCGAAGAGTCGACGACGGCATCCCGCTGCTTCCAGCGGACGGTATCGGCCGCATAGGCTACGTCAACCCCCAAGATGCGTATGAGTACGCTCCGCGGACCACCTTTCAGGCTAAAGCACGTCAAAAACCCGCGACCGGTGATATTCAGCACTATACGGCCCAGTTCAACGAGGAGACGGCGAAGAAGTGCGTCTGAGCTAGCCAATACGCGCGCTGCTGATATTCTTTATGCAGGGTCGTAGGGATACCAATGGTACCGAATGCAGATGCGCGGCGTACGAATCAACTTTTCCTTTGCTATCGTCGTCGCTAAGATTGTGTCCGTATAGACCTCCCACGCGCGCACCATACCTTCATGCTGCATAATCCCATGTCCGCCAACGGGCAGAATGGGTTCAGCAAAGGTCAGAACATCTCTCTCACTACAACGCCAACGCTCACACCTATTCAGCATACTTCGGCCGCCTGGACGAGAAAGCCCTCTTCATGACCGTCACTACGCAAATGAAGCCGACAGCCAAGCAGTCGCGATGTCTGAACCCCTGGGTACTTTCTCGCTCTCCTTTATCTTGCTCAATGCTCGTCTGACCATGCCCTCCAGTGCCGCCGCGTCATCACCGTCCGCGAGCTTGCCCGCGCCCAAGGCTTCCCCGACCACTTCGTCTTCAAGTCCGTCAAGGGCGAACACGATATAAATACGGTGCGCGCGTCTCCCCATCGTCCTGTCTCTCCGGACCTTACCAGCACTCGCGACAGCTGCAAAAGCAAATTGGCAACGCAGTCGCATGGCCGGTTGCCGCTGCACTCGGTCGAGAGCTGAAGGACGCGATGGTGGCTGACGAGGCGAGGAACAGGGCGGAGGCTGAAGTGATAGATTCGGATTGATACCCGTGCGATTTTCATACCATCTTTTTCTCCGCGAGCGACGTCCGGCTGTGTTGTACTCAAACGACTCAAACGACTGGATGGCAAGTGTGCAGCTCAGGCAGAGCCATTGATATTCATTGCGACGTCACAGCAAGAGTGCAAGAGCATCGAAAGGGACAATAAGATTGGTACTCGAAAAGAGGCATCACGAAGAGAAGCCGACAGTCAAGAAGTACAGGAGAACAGGGCCGCGATTCGAACGCGCAAGGGCTCCCGACTGAGCCACCGTGCCGTTAGGGGGCAGGAGAGGGACCATGGGTGGGTCGGTGGGTTGAAGTTGGCCGCGTCGAGGACGAGGTCGAGTCCGCAAGGTGTCCGTGCGAGCAGGTTGACTCCACAGCGCAGTGCTCATCCCGGCTGACCAACACACCCGAAGGCATGCGGACCGGGGAGGATGTTGACGCTGTGGTCCTGAACCCGGACGAGGCTTGCGGGCTATGCCGATGCCGATGTCGAAGTCGATGTCGCCGGCCAGGTCGCTGCCGAGGTCGAGTCCACGAGGCGTCCGTGCGAGCAGGATGGGTCCACAGCGCAGTGCTCATCCCGGCTGACCAACACACCCGAAGACATGCGGACCGGGGAGGATATTGTCACTGTGGTCCTGAACCCGGACGACGCTCGCGGACTATGTCGGTGTCGATGTCGCAGTCGCAGGCCGCTGGAATGCCGAAGCTGACGTCGAGTCCCGCTGGAGAGGCATGTCAGTATACGGTACAATACAAGTGCTCACTTGGTAGGGAGGGAAGGAGGGAAAGATGAGGATGGGGACTGAGTGCCTAGTCCGCTCGTATATATACCACTGGGCGGTGGCTATGTCGCTTTTCCACAAGAGCTGTGCAGAAGTACACTAAACGAACGCGCTAAGTTAGCGAGTCAAACATGGACAAACAGTCGTGCACCTTCGTCGACAACCAGCTCGCCCGCCGCGCCCGCTTGACGCGACCTTCTCACCCTGCGTCTGTGGACAGTGTGTTAGGACAGAGGGCGAGGGACGGAGCCCGTAGAATACCGCTTAGAGTCAGACCAGCTGGATGTGCGTAGCGCGCCCACGGGCGGCAACGCGGCGAGCAAGTGCGTTCTGGAAAAAGTTCCCGCCACCCGTCCTCGGTGGAGCCCCGGTCCGTTGCTTCAGCGGGCCAATGTGTAAATGCAGACCCTTCAAGAGAAAAGCTCCTCGCAAGAACTCGAGGCGATAGCACCTCGACCATAGTGAGCAGCGTCGCCGCGGAAGCAAAGGCGGAAGTTGCGCATGTTTGTGCACATTGGCCGCAAGCGCTCGGCACTCGCCGACACGCCCGCCGCCGCCGGCGTGCGTCCCGCCACAACGTGGCGCCCCACGCGGCATTGATCGTGAGGCGGGGAAGGACGCGGGGCAGAGCGCTTGTCCCGAACGCTCTTGGTCGTCGGCGTCGGCGTTGCCCCTCCTTCTCAGCATTTCGATCTCGATCTTGCACCCATCGACGGCATTATCGACGCGATGTACTGTGCTGCGCGACGTCTACAATCAGAGGGAACGGTCGAGAGCGCCGCAGCTGGCGGGCGAGCTCGTTGTTGACGAGGTGCGCGACTGTATGTCTTTGTTTGACCCGCTTACTTAGCGTGTCCGTTTGGTGTATTTCTGCACAGCTCTTGTGGCAAAGCGATACAGCCACCACCCTGTAGTATATATACGAGCGCACCGAGACCTCAATCCCCATCCTCATCCTTCCCTCCTTCCCTCCCTACCAAGTGAGCACTTGTATTGTACCATATACTGACATGCCTCTCCAGTGGGACCCGACGTCGGCTTCGGCCTTCCGGCGACCTGCGACTGCGACTTCGACATAGTCCGCGAGCGTCGTCCGGGTTCAGGACCGCAGCGACAACATCCTCCCCGGCCCGCATGTCTTCGGATGTGTTAGTCAGCCGGGATGAGCACTGCGCTGTGGAGTCAACCTGCTCGCACGGACACCTCGTGGACTCGACCTCAACATCGACCTCGGCCACGTCCGCAAGCCTCATCCGGGTTCAGGACCACAGCGACAATATCCTCCCCGGCCCGCCTGTCTTCGGATTTGTTGGTCAGCCGGGATGAGCGCTGCGCTGTGGAGTCAACCTGCTCGCACGGACACCTTGCGGACTCAATCTCGTCCTCGACGCTGTCCATCGCCTCGACCTCGACGCCATCCGTTGTCTACTTCGAGCTTCCCCTTGACCTTTCCTTCCTCTCCCCGGCACGGCGGCTCAGTCGGGAGCCCTTGCGCGTTCGATCCGCGGCCCTGTCTTTATGCATATAGACTACATCTCTAACTGATCCTTCGTCCGTACGCTATGTTTACTTGAACCTCGAGTATACCCTCGAGGTTCAAGTTCGTCGCGGCAATTGCCGCTGAAGTGCCACAAATTCAATCTCGAAGTTCTGCATCAGAAAATGTACTTCCTGTGTGGTTCAAGCCCTTTGCACCACTACCAGCATGCTAAAACATCCGATGAAATGCGTAAATATTCAGTTGATCAAGGAGGGAAAGGCGAAGGACAAAAACTGGCCCACCGTCACGGTATGCGCGCGTATCCTGTCATCGATCACCCACATCACTTGGTCCGTGCTCCCCGCCGTCGCCGTCGCTCACGACGCCCCCGCCTCCTGCTCATCGCCTGGTCCGTGCGCGCCTCCCGCCTATAAAACCCATTCCTTCACACCTGAGCAACTCATACTTACCTTGATGGCATCTGCCCCTTCACGTATCTGGGCAGGTGGTGCGTGGGGGTTCTCCATAGCACGGCGACCCTGTCCTCAGGGAAAACCCGCGCATTGTATGGGCTTCGGCTCATGCACCGTCCCAATATTTTCCGGTCCCGCTCCGGCCACTCTGGCTGGGCGGGCTCTTTTGCGTTGGGAGGGAAGGGCTAACCCTAACCCTGATGGCGAGCGGGAAGTGCCGGAGAACAATGGCTCGCTGCTTGTACTTGTAGACAGTGCTCAATATATTCTTGCTCTTGACAATCATGACCTGCTCATTGGATGGCTTCTATGCTCAACTGTACAAAGTCCTGCGCTATCCCCGAAGCCAAGTCGCTGCCCAGGAACGCTTCTGATTTCTTCGCACAGCCGCAGGAGACTGAGGGAGAACCTGGGAATCGACGTCCTGCTCCGAGTCGCCGTCTCCCGTCGCGTACATCAGCTCTGTGACTGAAAACGGCCCGTACCCTGGGAAGCAACGTCTTAGAGCTCTTAGCTCTCCCTATCACAGCATACCAGCCTGCACACAACCTTCCTCAGATGAATCCATGCCGACACGAAGAACCTCGACGGTCGTCATTCTTATGACCCCGTGTGCTTTACTACCTTTTTTGGTCTTTGGACTCGGCCCGCCTTCAAGAAAGCTTGGAGGTCAGCTTGCTCTGAGCATAGAGTGTGCGAGTTGCACTGTATGGTGCCGCAGTCGGTCTACGGACACCTCTGTCTCTAATTCTCGCCACGGACTCGGAAAGCCGCAGGAGGGTGCCCTATAAAGGGCGGGTCGTTCAGTATGCCTGTCGTTCAACAACTCGTACCCTCTCAATCTCCTGCCACACGACATGTCTTATACTCCCAGCACCGTCTTCGACCTGCTTGTCCGCGACTCTCCAAAGGTCGTTGGCGCGTTCTTTGCCTTCCTCGCCATTCGGCTCGTCTACCGCTCCCTCACCTCGCCGACGAGGAGCATCCCCGGCCCTCCCCATCCAGGCCTGCGCAACTGGCTCGTCGGCCACCGTGCGCTCCTCAACGAAGAAGAGGTACGTCTCCACCGCGTCGGAGTCGTCGGGACCCCAACTGACCCCCGCGCAGCACAGCGTCACCGACGGCCTAGACAAGTGGACTTCGCGATACGGGCATGTAGTCCGCCTTCGCGGGCTCGCTTGGGTATGTCGTTCTGCCTGCCGTCTCCCGTCTGATTGGGGACTGACATGCTGGTCAGAGGGACCGTATCATGACGACGGACGTGCGTGCGCTGCAGCATGTCCTGGGCCGCGACGACTTGTGGCACCGCTCGGACGAGACGCGCTGGTTCATATCGCGTGTGCTGGGCGACGGCATACTCACCGTCGAGGACGGCAAACATAGGCAGCAGGTACGTCTTCTTAATGCAGAGGAACCAATTCCAACCCTTACTGAATTCCGCTCCCTCCACAGCGCAGAATCCTGGTAAGTCGAAGCTCGCGCGCGGCAGCTATAGCTCCTGAGAACAAGGGCGACGAACACTGACTTCTCCCATTGCACATCGACAGAACCCCGCGTTTGCGCCGTCGCAGATCCGTCAGCTGATGCCTTTCTTCGTGGACCTTTCGGAGAAGGTTTGTGTGTGGCTGAGAATGGTGTTCGCCTTCGATTGACATCTCGCTGCAGCTCAAAGACCGCTGGGACAATGCGCTGGCGGCCAATGGAGGGGAGGCGGAGCTCAACATCCTGAACGAGCTGTCGCGGATGACCCTGGACGTTATCGGGAAGGCTGGTACGTTCACCATCATTCTCCCCTTTATTCTGATTCTTCGCTTATCCTCCCCTTCTTCAGGCTTCGGCTACGACTTCGGCGCCCTCGACGACGACGCCGAGTCCTCCGAGCTCGGCCGCGCCTTCGCCAAGTTCTTCGGCGTGCCCCCCAAATCCGCCCCCCTCATCGAGCGCCTCGGCCGCAAATGGCAGGAACTCCAGGTCGTCCTCCCCCTCGCGCGGCGCATTCCCGCGCCCGGGTCGGCGCAGGAGCGCGCGGCGCGGAAGGCGATGGAGCGCATCGGGCGCGGGCTGTTGAGGGAGGCGAAGGCGAATGCGGCGGCGAATGAGATCAAGTCGGGGACGGAGGCGCGGGATTTGTTGTCCGTGCTTGTGCGCGCGAATTTGGCGGAGGCGGAGAGGGATCGGTTGACGGATGAGGAGGTTATGGGGCGTGAGTGGATTTTTTTTCTTCTATTGTCGTATGACCGAGAACACGGCTGACGCTCGACCCTCCGCAGAGGTCCCCACCTTCCTCTTTGCCGGGCACGAGACGACGGCGACCTCCACCACATGGGCCATCTACCAGCTCACCCTCGACCTCGCCATGCAGTCCCGCCTCCGTGACGAACTTCAATCCCTCACCTTCGACGGCGCCGAGCCCACGATGGACGAGCTGAACACGCTGCCGTACCTGGACATATTCACGAAGGAGGTGCTGAGGTTCTATTCGCCGGTGCCGTGGGTGACGCGCCAGGCGGTAAGGGACGATGTGGTGCCGCTGGCGAAGCCGTTTGTGGATGTGCATGGGAATGTATGTTCGGAGATTAGGTGAGTGGCGGGTGGGAAGGGGAAAGGGGTGGGGTTGGCTGATTGGATTGTGTAGGGTTCGCAAGGGACAGGAGTTCATGCTGCCGATTCATAGCATGCACCGCTCGAAGGAGATTTGGGGCGAGGATGCGGGTGTGTTCAAGTGAGTAGCTTCAAAGTCTGTCTGAAGCGACGACTGACTCATGATTACCGTCTACAGGCCGGAACGCTGGGCACCAGAATCGTCCGCGGAGATGCTGAAGAACATCCCCGCCATATTCCTTAGCCACGTCTTCACCTTCCTCGGCGGTTCGCACGCGTGCATCGGGTGGAGGTTCTCCGTCGCTGAGTACGTCTTTTCTACTTTCTTACTAATCGCGACCTAACATATGTTTTGTCTCTCAGGATGAAAGCTATCCTCTTCACCCTCGTCCGCACGTTCGAGTTCCGCCTCGCGGTCAAGCCCGAGGATGTCAAGTACGAGCTGGTCGCCGTGATACGTCCGGGACTCAAGGGTGACTCCACGGCGACCGGTAACCTTCCGGTCCTCGTCAAGCGCGTGGCGTGAACGGAGGGCAGTGAGGATGCTGTGAGATACAAAAGGCAGAGAGAACGACGGATGTGGCATATGTGACGAATTTGTAGACTTGACATTGCAGGCTCGACTTGTACGGCATGTACGGTAGATCTCCAAACGAACAATTGCTTCAGACTCTCATGGGTCCAGACCACGTGCGGATCACTCCCAGGCTTGTGTTAGCGTGCTTGCCGCTGTGTATGTCGTCCATCAATTACCTTTCCTGGTCCTTCCTCTTTCCAGCCATGATCGTCAGCGGCGCCAGCTGATATTAGCGCAGCACATCAGTGTATACAAGCAAAAGCAACCTCGAATAATTCGTCCGGCTTGTGGGGAGAACTATGAGGGTGAAGCGCCTGCTCTGAGCTGCTCGGTAACGACTAAGCGGGTAAGTCAGCTGCATTACTCTGAGGTTAAGCGCTGACATCTTGCGTAGTCGAACAAGGCACTGTCTATGCCCTGTACTTCTCTGTGTGATAGGCATTCAAGTCAATGTTTATTTTACCTACAAATGCCTCGTTTCGCGTCCAGTGCCCAGTCAAGCAATGGTCGAAGTTTCGGCTTTGTGAGGCTCGACCACGCGTAGGCTATAACGCAGCTCGGCTGGTATAACCGTCCGTGAAGTAGGTATATAAGGGCAGAGGTCTCGCACTCTCATGTCCTCTGCGACACCCCTACCTTCACAATGACGGCCGTCTACGAGTTCGTTGCGGCGCTCAGCAGTCGACTTCGTAGTCTGTACGCTTACCAGATCGTCACCACTTGCGTCGCATTACTTGCTGCTGCTGTGGCGCTCTACAGCCTCTTGCGTCAGACAGATAGCATCCCGGGTCCTCCTCGCCCATCACTGCGACGTTGGCTGCTCGGACATATCACTGAACTTCTGGCGGAGGAGGTGCGATCCCTTCTTTCCAACCCAGTGCTACGCTGACTCCATCCCACAGCGAAGCCCCACAGACGCTCTCGACCGGTGGCTTCGCCAGTACGGCCATGTTCTCCGCATCTACGGTACGGCTGGAGTGCGTATGCTTGGGACTCATTCCCCATATCCCCCTTCAACGCGCGATGCTAACAGAAAGGTGCTCGCAGACCACCCGCATCCTGACCACCGACCCTCGCGCTTTACTCCAGATTGTCACGCGCGACGACGTGTACCATAAGCCTGAGGACGCGCGATTTAGTCTCGCGCGTGTGCTAGGCGATGGCGTCCTCGTTACGGAGGGCGAGAAGCATCGGCAGCAGGTGTGTAGCCAGATATCTTCGGTGAAGCGAGATGGCTGACGCGCCACCTTTTTTCCCAGCGGAAAATCATGGTGAGGGCGATGGCTTGCCTGACTCAAGGCTGCTTCAACTGACCCACGCTCAGAACCCTGCCTTCGGCCCTTCCCAGATCCGCGAGCTGACGCCGGTGTTCTTGGAGTTGGCGGAGAAGGTGCGCATATTTGCCCAATAGAGATACTCTCACGCCCAATAGAGATACTCACGCTGATGACTCCTCTATAGTTACGTGATAGATGGGTTCGGGCGATTGACAATGATGGCGGACAAGCTCATCTCAACGTCCTTGGGGAGCTTTCTCTCATGACGCTCGATGTCATAGGAAAAGCAGGTGCGCGCCTCATGTTTCTCTTGCTGATTCCACTATCTAATCGGCGAGGTTTATAGGCTTCGGCTATGACTTCAACGCCCTCGATGTGGAAGCTGAATCTAACGAGCTCAGTCGCGCATTTGCTACCCTCATCGGCGGCCCACAGAAGCAGGGCACCTGGGTTGCCCGCGCGGGTGATCTGCTGCGCGACCTTCAGCCTATCATCCCGGTATTGCGCCTGGTACCAGCTCCCGGCGACGGGGCGTTGCGCACGGCGCGCGATACAATGGATCGGATTGGGCGCCAACTGCTTGCTGAGGCAAAGGCGAAAGCGATGGCGATCAAGCAAGAAAAGGATGGTCTGGAGAGTAGGCCGCGCGACCTGCTCTCCTTGCTCGTGCGCGCGAACCTCGCAGAGTCTGCGAAGGGGAGGATGTCGGATGAGGATGTACTGGCGCGTGAGTGATCGCGATTCATCTCGTACAAGCCGTGAATACTAACAATTTACCGCCAGAGGTACCTACCTTCCTCGTCGCCGGACACGAGACGACTGCGACGGCCACCACATGGGCAATCTACCACCTCACACAAGACGTCGCCATACAAACCCGCCTCCGCGATGATCTTCGCGCCCTCGACTCTGCTACACCCAGCCCCGACGAACTGAACGCACTGCCTTACCTCGACATGTTCGTCAAGGAAGTGTTGCGCTTCTACGCGCCCGTACCGTGGACAGCGCGTGTGGCGACGAGGGATGATGTGGTCCCGCTGGCGAGGCCGTATACGGATACGAAAGGAAAGGAGCATGGGGTGATCGTGTCAGTAGGACAAGCTGGGAAGGACGTGAGATGGGTGCTGACGCAACTGCAGGGTCAAGAAAGGCCAGCAGTTTATGCTCTCGATACATAACCTGCATCGAGCGAAGGAGATTTGGGGCGAGGATGCGGACGAGTTTCAGTGAGTAGCACTTCAGACATTGCTACTATGGCCCTCCGCTGACGCTTCTCAGACCAGAGCGCTGGGAAGCCCTACCTGAAGCAGTGAAGAGCGTCCCGTCCATCTGGAGCCACCTCTTCACCTTCTCCGGCGGGCCGCACGCGTGCATTGGGTTCAGGTTCTCGATTGCAGAGTATGTTGTCCTTCCGTCGTGTCGACCATTTTATTCTGACGCGTCCCGCAGGATGAAAGCGATCCTCTTCTTCCTCGTACGCTCTTTCGACTTCGAGCTCGCTGTCGACCCCAGCGACGTCAAAGTTCGCACTGCTGCCGTGCAGCGTCCGGCGCTCAAGAGCGAGCCGGAGAGTACGGCGCAGTTACCGGTTATTGTCAAGAGGGCTTCCTGAGTTGACTAAGTAGGAAAATCAGTAGTTATGCTAGAATAACATCGAATTGCGGGCAAGACGAAGTACGTACACGGCAACTTCCGAAAGTTCAACATGGCACGTGACAAGACCACCATTTCGTATCTCGTCCTCTCCACTCCCCTTTCTCAAGTCTTCCGTAGCATAGCTGTTTTTTTTCTGGCTCAATGCACTGTCAGACCTCAAGGCGGAGACAGCTATACAGATACAGAGGATAATCAGACGCGTGTTCGCGGCGTGACGAAATATCGCGTGTCGATAATTGAATGATACACGTGTATCGATCGTGTCGGCGTACGTCTTGAGAGGCGCGCCCATTTACCCATCGATGTGCACATATCGATCTGCCCCGTCCCGGACGCAGGCGAGCCAGGCTGCAGGAGGGCAAAGGGCACACGTGATGGGCGCCTATTGACGCAGGCCTGCTTGCCTTGCCTCATCTCATCTGAAGCCTGTCTTCGCCTCCCATTACCCGCTCGCTGCGGCGGCGTCACGATCAGCGCCTGCGATTACGAGTAGCGCCAGCCCCCGTACACACGACTAACCCAGCGATCACGACTAGCTTCGGCACTTACGACACGAACGGCGCGCAGGACAGGACCCTCACGTCGTTGCGCGCAACACGCAGCAGCCCATACCCCTCGACTAGCGACGATTAGACATGGCGTCCCCCTTTGTTCCCCCGCTGGACAGCACCCCGGGCTCCTCGCCCCAGCACACGCCCCTCCCGCCCGTCATCCCCGGTCCGCCAGGCGGTCCACCACCGGGTGCCGCACCACCCTGGGCACAGACACCGCATACGCCCGCTGCCTATCCCGCCGCCGCACCACCTATGTATCCTCCTGGTTATCCTCCCTACGGGTATGGTGGTCCACCACCCGCTACGCCATACATGGGCGGTGGCTACGGCCAGCCGCCGCCAGGACCACCACCGCCTCAAGCACGCGGCGGATGGGGCGCGAGCTGGCAGCCTCCTGAACCCCCGCGATCGCACGGCTGGTCAGCCGATCCTGGACCACATCGACCCCCAGGCGTTAGCGACGACTACATCGGATACCCACCCCAGTCCTTCACCTCGCCGTGGGCGGCACAGCCCGCTCTGCCTGGGGGATGGGGCGCACCACCTCCGCCGGCTGCTCCGCCGCCGCATGCGGGAGGGTATGGGTATCGCGCGCAGCCGATGAGCTCTGCGTATACGCCCTATGGCGGGTCGTGGGGCGCGACACCAGCGGCGCCGTATGGCGCGTTCCCTCATGACCCGTACGGTGGTCCGCCGCCTGGGACGCCCTGGGCAGGCGGACCCGCCCCAGTAATGCCTCCACCACCGATCCCACCTGCACCAGGTCCACCAGCAGCCCCGCGAGGGCACACCGGAGACCGCGTAGACAAATTCGCAGCAGGGCCTCATTGTGCGTTATACTACCTCCTCTCCTGCCTCCGACGACTGACCAAACCCCCTCCAGACGGCCCCGTCCTCAACCCCCTCCTCCTCAAAGTGACCAACGCGACCCTCGAGCTCCACCCTCTCCTCCAGCCGCCGCCCGACGACCCCGCGGACCGGCCCCACCTCCGCTGGAACATGACCTTCCCCACCTCCCACTGCCAAAAGTCGACCGACCGCCCGAACGAGTCCTGGATGCGCGGCCGCGGCGACCCGGCGACCTTCCCGCGCCTCTCGGAGCTGCGCCTCATCCCGGACAAGACCGCGTGGACGATCACGGTGCGCGCGGCGGACCCTGCGCTCGGCGTGACGTGCGGGGAGGTGATCGAGGCGATCAAGGAGGATATGTACAAGTTTACGGGGCGGCCGGATTATGAGGCGCTCTCGCGCGCTGAGCGGCATGCGGTGGGGCGTGCGTATGCGGGGAACCGTGCCCCTGCGCCGGGCGTGGTGGGCGGCGCGCTGGGCGAGGGCATGCGCCGCTTCGACTTCCTGGTCGCGAACCGGATGTTCGGCGGTCTCGAGATCGAGGCGAACACGCAACGGACAGCAGGCCTGCCGGCGGTGTTCATCCTCAAGTGCGCGCAGCCGCTGCGCGCGGAGATGGAGGCGCACGAGGCGGTGTCGAGGCGGATCGAGGAGGAGGCGAGGGAGAGGGAGGAGCGCGAGGAGCGGTTGCAGAGGATCCGGGAGAGCCGCGCGTCGGAGGCGGGCAGTCGCGCGGGGTCGCATGCGGGCGCGTCGCGCGCGGGCAGCAGGGCTGGCGAGCCGCGCACGACGAGTCGGTCGACGCTGTCTGCGACTGGGAGCCGCGCTGGGAGCCGGGCGCACTCGCGGACGAGCAGCCGACATCTGGCCAGCGTGACGAGCACGTCGGACGAGGACTCGTCGTCGGATTGAGGATGGTTTCCTTTTTGTTGATTGTGTTCTCTCTGATACCTCTCGTAATTCTGTGCTAGCACTCACGACTATCTGTGCTCTGACCACGACTATCTGTGCTCTTACTCACGACTATGTAGCGCTAGCCATAGATTCCATCAATCCTAATCAGCATCACTATCTTCTCGTCTCCGACTTGAGAAAGTTGAACATGGAGTGTGACATTCGTAACGGTAACACTGATTGACAATGATCGGAAGCGGCGGCGGCAAACGCCAGCTGCCGTCGCCCACCATGACGCGCTTTTCGGCGTCTATGTTGCTTCCAACCTTCGTGTTCGACTTGTGCAGTACCTCTCTGAGCTCTGTATCCTCCTCCCTGTGCCCGCGCTTTCCTGCGAGCCGCAACTCGCTTGGCTAGAACTGCATTTATTGCTCTCTAAAGGCGCCTGCGCTCGGCCGACAACTCGCAGAATTATAGAAGACAAGTCGGAGAGATCTCCGCGAGTCAGAACTAGCTTCAGAAAACTCTCTAGACCCTACTCTCGAGCCCTCGAAGACAATGGAGTCCAAAGTTCTGGTCATCTACACCGGTGGCACAATCGGCATGCTCACAGGAGCGCACGGATTCGTGCCCGAACCCGCCTTCCTGACGCAGACTCTACGGAGGTAAGTGCTTAATTCTTCAATTCCTTGCGCTTTTGATCAACACCGGACCTTGGCGACCACATCCACGTCCGTGTTGGCGGGTTTTGACCGTCACATGAGCGCCTCCAAGGCTGAAGACCTTTTCCTAATCCTGTCAGGTCAAGGGCGGTGTGACTGACCGATCCCAACAGCCAAGCGCGCTTCCACGACCCGCTTCAGGACTCGCTCTTCTCGCATGCAGCAAGCGTTGAGGGCTTTCGAACATGGAGCGGGCGCGCATCGCCCGTGCAGCCATCTGTGAATATCCGCCTTTCAACTGTTCTCCAGCAGTCAACCCCTCCTTTGACACGCATATATCCAGCCACCGCAATCGCCCACATCCGCCAACGCCCGCGCGCTCGACGGTCCCACACTGCGCGTGCGGTCCAAGAGGCCCATCGTCGGCGCAGCCCCCACGCCGCCACAGAAGAGAGTGAGGCCTGACAAGAAAGACAACAAGGCGCAAGACGACAATGAAAAGCAGGGAGGTAGTGAAGAGCAAGATGAAGATGAAGATGGCTACTACGAGGCACATCTACCGAGCTTGCTTATGCCGGCGACCGTGGTTTCAAGCGGCGCGGGGAGGAAGGCGATGCGGTATGCAATCATGGAGGTGTGTGACTTATATCGACAACTCGAATGGGCTGGTCTGACGATGGCTACGAGTAGTGGCATCCGCTCCTGGATAGCAGCAATATCGAGATGAAAGGTGGGCTGCGGATATGTTTCTGGCCTGACGGGGTTTCCCCAAAGGTAGCTCGTGCTGACCTCCTTCCCAGATTGGATCCGCATCGCTACCGAAATTGAGTTGAACTACAACCTCTACGATGCCTTCGTTATCCTACACGGTACCGACACGATGTCGTACACGTCGAGTGCGCTCAGTTTCCTGCTTGAGGATCTTGGGAAGACGGTGGTAAGTCGAGGGGTCCTTTGCTGATTTCAAATAGCGGTCCTACTGGCGATGGCATGCTCACCAACGCTTCTTAGATCCTAACTGGCGCGCAAATTCCATTATCGCAGCTGCGAAACGATGCGACGGACAATCTGATGGGCGCGCTGCTCATGGCTGGGCATTACACGATACCGGGTGAGTGGGCACCTTCCCACGCGCTCGCAGTGGGCTTACAACGTTGTAGAATGCTGCCTCTACTTCAATCATACCCTATATCGTGGCAATCGCGTGACGAAGGTCTCATCTGATGAGCTCGCTGCGTTCGACAGCCCAAACTTCGCGCCTTTGGTAAAGGGTGAGTGTATTCTGAATGAATCTTGGCGAACTTGCGCACTGACGTGAACAACGCAGTCGGTATTGATATTGTGGTGAATTGGAACGATGTGATCCGGCAAACAAGCCTGAGGCGGTTCAAGGCGCACAAGGGTCCGTGTAGACCTCCTTCCCTTCAGCCTCGTCTTACATTGTACACCCCTAGACCTCAGCTCGAAAGTCGGTGCGTAACTACCTTACTTACCCCTCCTTTACACTCCCCCACTCACCCTACCCCTCACCAGTCACCATCCGCCTCTTCCCCGGCATCACCGCCGCCATGATCTCCGTCTTCTGCGCCCCGCCCGTCCAGGGCGTCGTCCTCGAGGCCTTCGGCGCGGGCAATGCGCCCAATCGGCAGGACCTGCTTCAAGCGATTCGCGACGCGTGCGACCGCGGCGTCGTGATTGTAGCGATCTCGCAGTGCACGAAGGGCTCGGTGAGCGCGGCGTATGAGACGGGGATTGCGCTGGTGAAGGCGGGGGTGGTGCCAGGGTATGATATGTGTGAGTGGTTCATGTTCGCGCGATATGGAAGATTTTGCTGAAGGGAATGGTGATTTTCAGCTCCGGAGGTACGTAGTAGATCTCCTGGTCCAAGAGTATAATTGAGCTGAGATGACGCAGTGTGCTCTGACCAAGCTCAGCTACCTCCTTTCGAAGCCCGAGTTATCACCCGCTGCAGTCCGTGAGCTAGTGCGCACACCTCTCCGTGGTGAACTCACGCGACCCGAGGGTGCGCCTGCAACCGCTGGCGAACCCGGAGGACTGGCGGGCACGCTCGAAAATGTACAGCGCGCGCTCGGGCACTTCGCAAGACTAGCTCGGCCGGGTGGAGCGTTGCCTGCTGTAACGATAACCGCAGACGCAGACGCGGATGGTCAGGATACCAAGGACGCTGGTGCGCCATGGTCCTGGACGGCAGCGGAGGCCGGCGCGACCGAAGCCGTGCTAGTCCCCTCCCTCGTCCATCTCGCCGCAGCATGCGGGGACGCCGAGTGCCTGCGCTTCTGCCTCGCGGAGGCGGGAGCACGGCTTCCCGACGAAGACTCGCCGATCCCAAAAGACGAAGACGTGCACGCGGCGCAGAGCGCGCACTACACGCCGCAGGTGCCGCAGTACGGCACGACGGGCGCGGGGCTGGCGAACGCGTTGGAGCCCGGCGTTGGGCGGACGCCGCTGCACGTCGCCGCGCTGAATGGGCATGGGCAGATGGTGGATGCTCTGCTGCACGCGGGCGCGTTGGTGCATTTGCGCGATGCGCTCGGGCATACGGCGCTGTACTACGTGAGTACATCCCATCGTTATACGGACGTCCAGCTGATCTGTAAACCCTAGGCTGCGCGACAAGGGCACGGTGAAGTTGTGCGACTCCTGGTACAGGCGGGGGCGACGCTGGGAGGAACGGATGATATGTTTGCCGAAGTAGCTGTGAAGGCGGCGCAAAAGCAAGGAGACCAGCACGCTCTTAATGTCTGGGTAATGGCTGGGGTACCGGTACGAGAGGAAAGCCAGACATGATCGTCTGTAGCAATGTAAGTACGATTTCCTGACGGGTTCTTACTCGGTTGATCGTCAACATATGGTGATCAGCCTCTTGTTAAAACATAGATCTGATCATGAATGCAACAGTTATAACAGGAAGTAGCGAGAGCCTCCGCGTACTGTGTAAGCCTCCGACTACCCTACGATCACAATAAACGCGATGAGTCACGAACCTGGCTTTTGTTTGCACGTGGCAAAATGAGGCACCGGTTCGTGCACTTCAACGCGACTTGACCTTCAACTCCCACGACCGCTCCGCTGAACCCGCCGCCACTCGCCTTCTTAATCGACCCCCACGAGAAGCCTCCTCATTCGTGATCATGAGCTCTGAGCCAGTGTGTGCGCCATTGCAAGAAAGCGGACTGCATGCTAACGTCCATTGTCCTCTAGCCACTTAAGCGCTTACAAGGCGGACAGACTGATGACCTCAGCATCCCTCAACCTGCGACGTTGGAGCCACAAAGCACGAGTGTCATCAAGACTTCTCTCCCTTCTCCTGTAGCGCGTTTGCCGGCCGAACTGCTCTCGGAGATATTCCTGTGGCTTCTGGACTATGTCTTCGCCAAGACCGAGTGGCCACGTATCGGCAACATAAACCGTCGGCTCGAACGAACCATTGGTCTTGTCTGCAAAACCTGGCGACGCGTCGCACTGACTACGCCGCGTCTCTGGAGATACCTGGTGGTCCCCATGAATCCTGCAAAATTGGGCGGATTCCTCGAACAATATTTGCCTCGAATCCGAATGTGGCCTTTTCACTTCCAGATATTACCGGGCTACACAGGCGCACTGCCTCTCCTTGTCGATGCTCTTCGACCTCAAGCATCGCAATGGAGTACGATCATCTGGGGTGGCGATATCAATGAGTTCAAGCGATTAACACCCGTCGCAACTCCTAATCTCGAAGAGGCACACCTCACCTTCCAAGGATTTGGCCCTGAGCTCCTGCCAACACAATTTCTCGACTTTGCGCCGTCACTACAACGTCTCGATATCAACGCAAGCAGGTTCACCTTCAACGAGGGTGCGATTGATGCATCCTTACCGCCCACAGCTCCCCTACAAGTGCTCGTGATGAACACAGGCAAACTCCGTATGCCTTCTCTCTTCGCAAGCCTCCAGCAGTACAGCACAACGCTGCAGGTCCTCGAACTGCGTGTTAAAGGCTTTGACGATGCGCTGGATTCCTGGACAGACCCGGTGCCCCTGCACTCTCTAAGGCGCTTGGTGCTCGTGGAGAAGGCAGCTCATTTCCTCCACTTCATCAACGCTCCCAACGTCCAGGAAATGCAGTTCGAGGACTGTCACACAGTATCTGCTCACGCAGAACTAGCCAACTATCTGGTCCGCGTGCCTTCTGCGGCTTCGCATATGCTGCGCCTCAAAGTGCAGCCTTATATGGAGGACAAGCACCGCAACCTCCTTTGGTGTCTTCGTCAGCTAGGGAACCTGACTTGGCTCGACTTGACAGCGACGTTGTTCCGTCCAAGCGGCTTGAATGATCTGCTGCAGCGCCTGCGCTATACTGACGGTGCAGTCCCGGTCCTACCCAGTCTCACGACCGCGCATATCGCGGTGGCAAGCCGGAAGGATTTTGAAGCCTTCGCGAGCTCGAGATCGGAAGCTCGTTCCCTGGATGGGATGACAGTGCCGAAGGTCGATGCGTATTTACGCTGTAGTACAACAATATAAGCAGTTAGTTTGCAATCGTTACTATGGAGTTGCGTTTCTCGCCTAAGCTACAGATGTGCGACACAACCAAACGACGTCCTACAGCCCTCTATCCAGTAGTCCCATCCTATTGCTGACGCCCAAGTCGTATAGATGAGTGCCGTAACTTTCGAATCTAACTCTACAATTGTCCAATATCATACATACCACACTTTGCGCAGTGCCCGTATTGACTCTACAGTTCGAGCTTGCAATGATCAGCGCGGTGATAGAGCACCTTGCGACTTCCCCGCCTTTCCAGCGGCAGGAATAGTCGTCGTCAGTACAGTAAGTGACGTTCCCAGCACACAAGCACCAGGACGAGACCACGGTGCAACCCGCCGGTCAAGGTACCCCGTGAAGTCGGTCGTTCAAGAATTCCAGAAGGTTGAGAATGCATTCGGTATCCGACTGATGAGGCTGCAGGAATATAGGTCAGGTTTTTTCCAGCGCTATCGCCGAAGAATGGCGCGACGAACCTGGAGAACGAAGGGGTACTCGACGCGGTCGGTCGTCGCGCCGGTGTTTGGTTATGATACGATCCCCTCCGCGGAGGCGCTCGCGCACCCTGTCTGCGCCTCGCCGCGTCCTGGCGGTCGCGCTCCTCAATCCGCTCCCTCACCAGCCTTGCGAACTCCCTCTGCCGCGCGCGCGTCGCCTCGTCCGAGCCGCTGAGGTACGCCTGCGCTGCCTCATCTGCTAGCCTGCCGACTTCAGCAGAGCGCTGCTCCGCGCGTCGTCTGGCTTCCTCCGGGCTAATTTCGATTTCTTCACCTTCCGCCGCCTGCGCGACCTGCAGGGCTTCCCGTGCCCCGCGCTCAGCCAGTTCCTGCTCCTCTTGCGCGAGCTGCTGTGCGAGAGCGTGGTCGTCGAGTAAGCCCGAGATGCGCTGGAGTTCGTCTGCGAAGAGCTCGAGCGCCAGTAGTGTGTCCTCATCTAAGGTCGAGTCTGGCGGCCCATGAGACGCGTCTGAAGCGGAAGTGGGCGCGCAAGATGAGGAAGTAGGTCCATCATCCGGGTGGGTAGCTTCAGTGGTAGCATCGGAGGTAGATTGTACGTTCTCAGAAGTGGAAGCTTTTGCGGCACGTCGCTCCGCCGCAAGTTCTGTCACATCTGCCAGATGGCTGCGTACGATGGCGGCAAACAGCGCATGCTGATCTTCTTCTACGGGACCACCGCTCATCTGTGCTTTGTGTGAGGCGTGATTAGAACGAAGGAGGATGGCCGTCGGAGGGAAGCTGCACTCATGGTGATCCGGACGCGTCGCGCGTGTTGATGGGCGCCTATCGATCGCCGTTTCGTGAATGTAGAGACTAGTCATCATTGCGCGCGATTCAGACAAGGCTCATTGGTGAAGCTACCGTTAAATACAGTAGCGGCATGGAAGACAGTGATAAGGAGGGTGTCATAAACACAGGCACTCAAGCATCTCTCGACCATAAACCGAACTTCGCCTCGCCAAAATCACCCACATCACATTGGTCCGTGCCCGCCGTTGTCCCTGACGCCCCCGACGCTCCAACCTCCCCCCACCTCCCCTCCCCCTGGTCCGTGCGCCCCTCCCACCTATAAATCCCATCTTTTCACACCTGAGCAACTCATACTTACCTTGATGGCATCTGCCCCTTCACGTATCTGGGCAGGTGGTGCGCGGAGGTTCTCCATAGCACGGCGACCCTGTCCTCAGGGAAAACCCGCGCATTGTATGGGCTTCGGCTCATGCACCGTCCCAATATTTTCCGGTCCCGCTCCGGCCACTCTGGCTGGGCGGGCTCTTTTGCGTTGCGGTGGAAGGGCTGACCCTAACCCTGATGGGGCGGAGAACAATGAGGTCTGCTACTTTAGGGTGTAAATCGCCGTAGGTAGACAATGCAGACGATCTTGATTCGTCTCTTATCTGCCCTCCGGATTGGTTCAAATTGGCGCATATCGCACACTCAAGGGATGCAGATCGCGCGCGAGCAAATTGTATATTTTATGACCTTCCACCTACGCGTTCTTCACGATCGCAAAGTCGCGGAAGAGTACATACTGGTCGACCGGAGTTGCCCACTCTTCCTCATGCCCGCCGAAGAAGGTACTGAGAAGACAATGTCAGTATACGCCACTAACGACAATTGCGCAAGCACTCACCTAAAGAACAACCCCCGAAAACGCGCCAGATGCGGCGAAGCCTGCCCTTCGTCATCCGGACCACCATCATCCTCCCCATCCTGCGCACCCGCTTGCAGGCCGAGAAAGCCGAGGCCATCGTCCGTCGTGGTCGGTGTTGGTGAGGCTACACCTGTCGACGTTGCTGAGGGACCCGCAGTGATTAACGACGTCGACCCGGTAGCAGTCACCGACACTCCCCAAGGTACCTGCGCGCCCGCCGTGCCCATCAACGCGCCAGCAGCCGCGCCAGTCTCTTGACCTTGTTCGCCTGGACTGTACGCCTCTGACGGGGAGGCTGACGGGGAAGAGACCACCGTCGTACTGATAGGTATCGCGACGTTCGTCCCCAGACTCGCGAGGAGATCGTCGTCGTCGGTACCCCAAGGTAACGAGTCGCCCTCGCCGTAGTCGTCGGCGCCGCCAAGGAAGTTCTCTGCGTTGACCGCATCGCTAGGGCTAACGCTTGAGGGAGGGATACTACCACTCTTAGAGGCTCCGTCAGAAACGAAGCCGACCGGCGCCTGCCCGTCGCCCTCTTGCTGCCCAAGGATGCCCAACAATCCGCCGTCATCAGGATCGTCCACGGGTACCGCAGTCGGTGTCGGCTTATGCTTCGTCGTCGTCGCTTTCGGATGCTTACTTGACGTCGGCTTCGCTTTCTTCGATGTCGTCGTCGTTGCCGGCACCACGTCGGGTACCGCAGTCGATGGATCGTGTACAGCAGCCGCCCTTATCCCCGTCCCCCGATAATACACATCGCTCCTCTGCACCACACGCACGCCATTGACATCGAGGGCGAAGCCCCCATCAGCCTTCCCGGGCGTATTGAGCGCGACGGTCTGCGAGACGGTGGTCCACTGCCCGGCGGGGAATCGGAAGGCGCCGCGACCGATGGAGAGGCCGTAGGCGGCGTCGCAGATGGAGTGGGGGTCGTCACAGAGCGCGGCTGGCTGTTTGTCCTTGGGTGCGTACTGGGAGAGGTTAGAACGCGTAGTCAAATGTGTACGTGGCGCGCGTACCAAATACAACTCCCCTACTCCTCCCTTGCGCCACATCAGTCGCGTGCTGAAGCAGTCCTCGGCAGGATCGCCACCAGAGCACCCGTCGCGTCCACCGTACAGTCCCGGAAGCTTGCCGCCGAGAACCCAGTCGAACGTCGAGGGGAAGAAGACGGAGTACGTGAGCGTGACGGAGGACGCGTTGCTGAGATCGAGTGGGGCGGCGTAGAATTCGGCGCCGCCAAGAGGTCGCGCGGCAGGGTTGATCGAGTCGGCGGGGTAGAGCAGCTGAAGGGCGGTGCGGGAGGCGTCGGTTGAGTCCGAAGCATTGGAGTTAGAGTCATCGCCTTGGGAGAGGAGAGAGAAGCCGTCGTCATCATCGGGCGTTGGCGAGGGCGCCAGAGCCGAGATCGGCGGGAGGGTAGCGACGCGCACGTTAGCTGAGCCGGCAGCGAAGTGGGTGATGTTGAAGGCCGAGAGGTCGGTCATCTGCGCAGGTGCAGCCCAAGAAGTCGGAGCAGGAGCTATTACCGTTGACGATGGTGGTGGTGGAGGCGGAGGCGGCAAGACGAAAGGCTGACCAGCAGCATCCGAGGCCGTAGGCGGCGACGGCGAAGGCGCTCCCGGGGCGAAGACGAAGGGCGAGTCGGGGATGGGGGCGGCCAGCGCGACGTCGAGAGCACATGAAGCAAGTAAGAGAAAAGCGAGCATAGGATCGACCAGCGAAGACGGGGCCTGCCCGCGAAAAGTACAATGGACGTGAGAGACAAGGTGCGCGCGGCAATTCCCGGTGCTTCTCGGCACGTGAAGGAGCTTGCCACGGTCACGCGGTTCAACGCGTCACACAACTTGAGGAATTGCTTTTCTGCTTTCTCTTCCATCTTCGAGGACGCACGTTCGGTGGAACTGCTCAAAGAGCTAGAAACAGAGACTTGCCTGCGGTACTATCCGACTTGGCGCGAATTTCAGGTCTCCCCGTCGCACCAATTGTCCTGCGCATTCAAAAGCGCATATATCCAGCCAGATGACTGGTGCGCATCTATTCATCTACTCTAAAAGAGAATTTCTAAAGAACATATTTGCTTCCTTTGGAAATGTTGTACAGGAACTGAGCATGGCCGGCCCTCACCAATGATTCGCGATATCTGTGAAGTAATGTTCTCCTTCACATGGCGATCCAGCGGCACAACGTTGAAAAGGTATTTATTCATTTCCTTTCCCAGAACCACTCTCATCATTCTCTTACGAAAGTCTAGGACGGAATTGACAGTTGTCTTCAAGTCGGTTCAGCATAGGTCCCACTCCCCTGATGGTTGACCATTTGGGTTCAGGCGATCAGCTGCATATTCGGTGTGTACCGATTCCATTCCATCCATGCCCGACTTGATCGCCTCTGACTTGAAGTCTCTCGCAGAGATGACAGCTACCGACTGCCGTGCCATACTCGACATGCATCTACAAATTCAGGCGACGGGTCCGCGCAGCTCAGTACTAACTCAAGATGACCGAGAGACCCGACGAATATTCACACGTAAGTTCGACTTTGTCTTGTTTTGCTTGTCCGCCGCGCCGCGCTTTGTGGTCAACAAATTGTCTGACTTTTGCGGCGAGGCCGACCTCTTGGTGGAGTGGGGTGTCGCGGAGACGGGGGCGACCTTGAACTTCGGTCATTGTTGCTGACGCTTTTTGACAGATTGCCGAGGTGGTATTGTCCATTTCCTGGGCGAGTCTGAAGAGAGCAGGCGAGCAAGATTGAAGATCGACATCGTAGTTTGGCGACCAGGGAGGCATTGGGCCTTGGTGCGAGCTGTTTTCCCGAGTAGTTCCCCGCCGCTGACTTTAGTAGGTGCCCCACTTAGAGAGCCGACAGGAGAATACTTTGGGTAACAATTTCTACCCTTCGGAGAAAGGGAGAACAACAAACACGCGGCCGGTCTCGAACTCGGATCGATCTAAGCGTGGAAATGCCACGTGCGGGCGTCATGGTCGACAGCACCCTCGCCCGAATCCCCTTGTCACTTGCCATCGTCGTTGACGACGACCAACATCTCCGCCGCCGCCCTCGCCATCTCTGGCGCGCATCGAGCGTTTGCTCCTGTTGCCGCCACCATGTCCAGCCTCAGCACGCCCAACCCGTTTGCGCCGTCTATCGGCCACATACCGCCCGAGCTTGTCGGTGAAATCTTTCTGTTTTACCAGGCCGCCATGGAGGCCGACGGCGCGAATCCGCTCATCGCCGCGCTCCCGCTGACCGTCGTCTGCCGTCGCTGGCGCGAGATCGCCCTCGCCGAGCAGGCCTTGTGGTCCGCAGCGTTCCTCGGCGCCTCGGCCCGCGAGTCGCTCGCCGCACTCGCCGTATCGCGCTCTGGGCAGCGGCCCCTGCGCGTGCACCTCGCCGGCTCCCGCCTCTCCTACCCGCCCCCGGGCCCGCGCACCCAGCCCGCCCCCGCCTGGGACGCCCGCCTCGCCACGCGCCCGCGTTGGGCCGAGCTCTCCTGCCCGCCCCACCTCCTCGATCTCCTCCTCGCCCCGCCCACCCAGCTCGCCTCGCTCGCCCGCCTCACCCTCGTCGACCCGCACAAGGCCTTCCTCTTCCCCTCCACCCTCGACGGCCTCCGCACCGCCCCCCGCCTGCGCGCCGTCACGCTCAAGGGCATCGCCAACACGCTCGCCGCCCCGCTCCCCTGGGCCCAGCTCACGGACTTTACGGCGGACTATCTGGCGTACGACGGCCTCTTCCGCCTCCTCGCCCTCTGCCCGTCGCTCGAGCGCCTGTCGATCATGGCGCACAAGGCCCCCGTGTCCGGCCTGCGCTTCACGCACGCCCGCCTGCGCGCCCTCGACCTCGCGGCGGCGGACGTGTCGCAGCTCGCGTGCGTGCTCGCGCGGCTCGAGCTGCCTGCGCTCCGCACGCTTGCCCTTCGGCCCGTCGACACCGGCGCGCCGACTTGCATCCCCGATCCCGCACAGCGCCGCATTCGCGCGTTCTTTGAGGTTCATGGCCCGAAGTTGCGGTCCCTCGCGCTCGCGGGTGTCGGCCTGTACCTGCACGTCCTGACGGCGGTCTTCCGCGCCCTCCCCGACCTTCGCAATCTCGCGATCGACGAGGTGCACGGCTGGACGGCGGCGGATGCGCGCGGGCTGCTGCGTCGGCCGGAGCTGCTGCCGAAGTTGGAGAGCTTGACGTACACGTTCGCGATGCAGAACAGTCTTGCGCGATTTGTGGCGGACGTGGTTGACATCGTGAATGTACGATGGGAGAGGCCGCCGCCGCCACGGTGGGCGCAGCCGTCGAAGGAGTCGCAGGCACCGAGGTCGACTGTCTACACCACGCCTGCGTCCCCCAAGACACCCCCACCGCCATCTCCCTCGCCATCGCCATCTCCCGCTTCGTCTGCATCAACATCATCTGCCCTTGGCGCCACGCCTGCCTCACCTTCACCCACCGGGCGTCCGATAACGCTTCCGAGTACCCCTGTTCCCCAACGCAATAGCCTGGGACCAACAAGCAGTGTCTTGATGGCCGCCGCCGCCGCTAACGCAGCTGCCAGCTCTTCCAATGTATCAGCGCACGAAGATGAGGACATGCGTAGTCCGGGAAGCTCACGGGACGTGGATGATGCGCCACTACGCGCGCCAGGGACGAGAACACTCACACGACAGACTGGAACGGTCTCTCGCGGCGCATCTCCGGCGCCCACATCGACTTCTCTAGCATCGTCAATCAAGCAGCCATCGACACCAGGGCCAACACGTAGCGTACAGCTGAGCGCTTCGCATACGGATGCCATCGCAGGGTCTTCGCATGTCGGGGCAACTACACCCTCCTCTCCGCACTCTTCGTCTGCTGATGACTTGACTCCTAAACCCTCCCCGGATGGCCTTGCTTCCGCCACCCCTTCCCGTCCTGCTACCTCTTCATCGAACCTCATCAACCCAACACCATCGCAAGCTAGTCCATCTACGCCACCGAAACCTGCTGGTCCCACCCCCTTCACTGGGTACTATCCCCACGCACCCCCTCCGTCGTTCCACTCCGCTACGCACCCGCGCGCTCTGCGTACGTTGTGTATATCAGGGCAGGGCGGGCTGTGGCATGATACCTCGCGCGCTGGGGGCGCTCTGCGTGCGTTGAGGGGTGCGAAGGCGGCGGGCCTAGATGTGCGGGTGAGGGTCGGAGGTAGGGTGTGGGTTTAGCATGGAGCGAGGATGGTCGACGAAGATGTTGAGCAAGGGGAGCGTGACCTAAGAAGTGTTGTGCTTGTAGATTTGGCAGCGATGGTGAGTTGGCTCTGACACGCTTAGCAGTCCGAGCACTAACGAACCCTACAGATATCGTCTTGCTATACCCCGAAGAAGGGTCTCTCCTGACCCGCGCCCTCCCCGAAAGCGATCGCCTTCGCTGACTTACGACCAGTAACGCCGGGGCTTGCCCCATCTCATGCCTTTGCATATCAATCGCATATGGACCGTCCATACTCGCTTGGACTTGCTATGCATATTCCGTCTCTCTTCGCATGGTATCATATATTCATCTCTTTTCTCACCGTCCTCCTCTCCCTATCCCCCATTCCCGCCATCCCTTCATGCATCGCCCTCCCCCTCCCTTCGTCATCCTCACTCTCATCCCCTTCCTACCCGAACTCCATCCATGCTCACCATTCTTCCACCCGTCTCTATTTTGCTTCTCGCACGTAATTATGCTCATCTTCCGCACGATCGTCTCCTCCACTGTCCCTTCCCCGATGTGCGTACTGACCTGCGCTATCTTCCTTCGTATATATCTCGTCGTAATACTGTTTCGCATAGGTATCTGATATTTGCATGCTCTGTTTTCTCTCTCAAACTTTGCGTGGTTGCGCTTTACTTGGGCGTATACGATATAGCCCCGGTGCGGTGCCAGCTGGTGCGTACTTGCATCTCTATGGAAGTATGCCAGAGTCTTTTGCTGTGCTGCTTGCGCTCTAGGTCTACTGCCAATAGAAGTACCTGCCCCAAGGACGGGACGCGATGCTACACGTTCAAGACCATCGATTGAGCGCAAACAACAAGTGACGACAACAGTCGCAGGATGCTGAGGCCAGTACCTGAGCTCCACTACCTCCCGCTTTGTTCGCCGCGTACGAGGGTACTCATCGTCCAGCGCTCGATTTGCCAGTATCAGCTGTTGGGTGGTGGGGAATAGTGGAGAGAGCGGGCCGCCACGTTGTCCCTGCTTTTCGTTGTCATCAGCCTCACCCCCCCCCTACACTGAACTTCTCATTTTCATATCTCTCTCTCGAGTCGTTTCATCAGCGTTCAACTGACGACCACCGAACCATGCGGACGTCATTGTTCCCCGTCGCCGACCCCTCCACTCCACAAACTGAACCTCTCTCGCTCCTGGTTTGCAAAGTCCGACCTCCCTGAAGCGCATGCACCGTATGTGGTCAGTGTTTCTTGATCCTCACTGGAGCGGGCGAGTATTCCGATGCTCTAATGAGATTGACTTGTCTTCCGAGCGTCTTAAGTCAACAGCCACGGCGAGTAGGTATAAAAGCTAGGTAAGCTAGACCAGTATCTTCATCCTCTCGAGACCTCCTTCTCGTATTTCCTGGTACGCATCCCCCCTCCATCATACTCTACTATCACCTCATGCTCATGTCTTATGCAGCTCACAACTCCATATAGCGCTTGCTACCGATCAACCCTCTACCTTAATAGGTGCGCTCTCATTCATGGTCTACCATCAGCATCGCTAACGTCCCTCGCAGCCATGTTTGCCACCGCGCTCATGCTCACCGTCGGTCTTGCGGCCACCTTCGCCCTCGCCGATGACTACGTCAAGTGCGAGACCACCGACGGCAGCCCCTCCGTCACCAGCTGCCAGCTCATCGCCGACGGCTTTGCCCAGGGCGCCGACCCCGACTGCGCGCAGCCCTACGGCTCCGGCTGCCGCAACCACGGCGGGAACAACGGTGGCTGCTCGTTCGTGCTCTGCATGCAGGACGGCACGGAGCCGCAGTGCTCGGACCCGGACAGTGCGGCGCGGTTTACGCAGGCTCTGATCGACCAGTGCGCGAAGGATGGGAAGGTCGGTGGGTATTACCACCAGGATTTGGGTGATGGGCACTACCTGAACTACGAGTTCATCTACGACGACTCGAACACTGACCAGTGATTGTTGGCTCGTCGACAGGCGCTCGAGTATATTGATCGAATGTATCCAACAAACTATTATCTATTGATCATATTGCGACCGCTTCGTCTTGGATAGTCTCTCCGCCCATTAGGTCGAGCTGGAGCCTGGCGGCCAACATATGCCGATTATGGTAATTCTCAGGCGCTATCACATTGGTCACGTTTGTTGACAGCTATTGATCGGCTGGGCGCCACGTCAAGCCTTTCTTCTTCCAAACCGCCATGGTACATCGTCCTTTCCCTTGCTGGGCCAGCACCTTCGCAGTACCCAAGCTGAACGACGAATAGCAACTCTCTACGTGAACATTACGGCCGACGGCAGGCGAAGGGGCAAAGTCAGCTGCTTATTTGTTCCCAAGAATAGTGCGAGACGGTAAGATATTCCCTGCTCCATTTCCTAGCCGGAGATCAGTCTCCTGGCACAGTGAAATCGGAAATTTGGGTAGGATCACTCGCGGAATTGACGAGGTCACGCGAGGTGGGCCCGGAAGTATGCGACCTGCGACGAACTAGCCTTTGTTCCGACTCCAGCTAAGGCGAGAGTCATACAAGGTCCGCCGCCCCCAGTATCGTACGACTGAGCGCTCTAGCATACCTTCGGGCGCTTGAGTGCATATTGGACCATCGAGGGACTACAACCTACACGCCTTTAAAGGAAGTAAAGCACAGTGATAAGATAAAGGCAAAAGCCGAGGATCGCCGAGCGCGTTCTGATCGTTTTGAAATGAATGCCGCTCACAATCGCATGCCCTCTCGTACGTATCTTTCCTCCTGCTCGCTCTCTGACTCGGTCTCAGCCTGCTCGCAACCCCCATGCGCCTTGTTTTCTCACGAAAGCACCACTAAACCACCTTCCGCACCCTCCCCCGCGCGTCCCCCCTCTTCCTCATAACCATCACGATGGCGCAATCTGCGGGGTACCTCATCTACGCAGGCTGCATGCCTCTGATCAAGATGTACGTGGTCCAGCCTCTGCAGCGGGCCGCGCACTCATGGAACGACGAACAGGTATATCGGCTTTTTCCTGGGCTTTGTGGTCTCGAAGAAGGGCATGTTCACGCCCGCCGCGTCGCGCGGGCTGTCGCAAGTGATGCTGAACGTGTCGCTTCCTGGCCTCATCTTCTCCAGCATTGTGCCATCTTTCAATAATAGCAACATATCGGCTATGGGGCCCCTCGCGTTGCTCGCTATCGTGTACCAGGTCCTGGGCTTCATCTCGGGTTTGGTCATACGCGAGCTCTGCTATGTCCCGCGTAATTTCTGGCAGGGCATCCTCGTCGCTTGCGGCCTCAGTAATTGGGGCAACCTTCGTAGGTCTTCTTTCACCGAGCTTTCTGCGCTTGTCCTCACCTTCATCAGCCACCGCGGTCGTCGTGACGCTTATGGCGCAATCTCCGTTCGACCCCTCCACGGACGTCGAGCTCGGTATCTCGTTCATCTCCATCTTCATCCTCGTCAACAACATAACCTTCTGGGTCATCGGCGCCGCACGTAGCCTCGCTTGGGATTACCTCCCTGGTATACCTCAAGGCGAAGCTGCGCTCGTACGCGTGCCCTGGTACGAGAAGCCAGTAGGCAGGCTCATAGCGCGTTACGTCCTCCATAAGCACGTGGAGGAGCTGGACGCGAAGAAGGATGCGGACGCGCCTCGCAAGGACATGGATGTCTCGACGGTAGAAAAGGGCGTACTGGATCAGCCGGATATCCTACGCGGCGCTGCTGCTTTGGACGTCGCGCCAGTAACTCAAGCCGAGGAAGCGTTCGCCGAAAACGCAGCTGAGGACCCTGATATCCAGCTCGCACGACGCTCATCACGCTTGTCTTCGTCGGCAGTCTCTGCGCGCGGGCGACGACCGTCTGTTAACCTGCAACGTCCACGCACAGTGCCCGGCGCGCCACCACCCTCGCTCGCCAGCCGCTCAGCAAGCGTTGCTTCTGCACGAAAGTCGGTCGCAAACAAGTCCATCGCAGAGTCGTCGTCGCATTCGGTGGCGGAGGACTCGCACGCGCCAGGGTTCTGGGAGCGCGCATTGCCTAGGACTGTGTTGCGTACTCTGCATTATGCGGAGGCGTTGTTCCACCCGACGGTGGTCACTATTTGTATCTCGCTCCCATGCGCGCTCGTCCCCGAGCTCAAAGCGCTGTTTGTCAACACGGGGAACCCGTCATGGCATGGACCCGATGGAAACCCGCCATTGTACTTTATCCTCGATACAGGTAATGTGAACACGCCACCCGCGACCTCCTCTCCTCAATTTCCCTGTCTTTCTCCATCATTATCCGCTAACTTATTCTTTCCCCTTCACTCGCAGCATCCCTCCTCGGCCAACTCGTCGTCCCCTCCGGTCTCATCCTACTCGGCGCCTCCTTCGCACGCATCAAGCTCCCTCGCCCGCTCTCTCGACTCCCGCTACCCGCCATGGTCTTCAGCACAGCCGTCAAGCTCATCGTCATTCCCGTCGCGGGCGTCTTCATCGTGGAAGCCATGGTTGGCGGAGGCATGATCCCTGAGGACGCGAAGGCGGAGAGATTTGTGGCAACGTTCTTGAGCGGGACGCCGGCGTTGGTCAAGTGAGTCCTCAGTCCTACACATACGACGTTCTCGATTGACCCGATTACAGCCAGCTCATGGTCACGTCTCTTTATGCGGGGCCGGACGCAGACTTGAACACCGTCTCGGTGAGCACTTTGACTCCTGTGGTTCAACTTACTATCCCTGACGCGCATCGCAGGCGTTCCTTCTGTTTCAATGTAAGTTCTCTGTTCGGCTTCCCTCTTGAAGACGTACTTACCTCCCTTCTAGACTCCTTCATGTTCTTCTCATCAGCGTATGTTTCATTATTTTTTCTCGCGCGGGAATCGCCAGCTAATCGACATCATACAGTGCATTGACTGCCGTCTCTCTGCTCCTTCTCGGCTGATTACAGGTGCAGGAGAAGATAATCTTCCAGTCACTAGCATCCGCCCGTGCATCATACATCAGATCTCTCCGTTGCTTGCCCGGCATCACGACCTCCCCAGGAAGGACGACGGCCTGGAACGCGTTGGCAAAACTAAGTTCACAAAGGAAGGATACACATATAGATTTAGACCTGTACTAGTAGGCGCTTCTGTTGCATATCTGTACGCACGTATTTATGCACGCACTTTACTGGATCTTCTCCGTCGGTATTGCCTGACCTCTGAGTCGGCGTTAGCATGCCCCCTCAGACTCTACGACTTCCCTAGACTGACTATCCGACTCCCTCTCGTCACTAGGACTGCCATACGACATACTTGTACTATCGCGAAGTCTCCCGAAGCGCATACCTCTCGCTTGAAAAGCCTCCGCCCCGCTTCTTCCGGATCATCACAACAAGGCCTTCCTAATCGGGCGACTTACGGCCACAAAGCCAACCTTCCTTCTTGCTTCCCACGTTTCGGACCTTTAATATGACAGGAAAATCTTTTCGCACAGCCGTGTGACCCCGGGTGATAACACGAGGGTCCGGAGGATAGCGTAGGGGTGCGGAGGAGAACACAAGGATCCGACCGATGGTCGCAGAGCGCTGGCCGACATGCTGTTCAAGCGCGCTGTGCCCGATGGGCTGTACAGGCCCGCTCGGCGAAGCATGTGTCCCGTGCGACATGAAGTCCTTTACACGGTCTACAGGGTCCGCCATGCGATGTCGCCCGACGAAACATGTGTTCTATCCGGTGCGATGGGCAGTGCAAGCATTTTCCGCGCTCCAAGCAAGCACCGTCGATCGGGACTCACGGCGGCTGGCATCATTACCGGGACTCGGTCAAGACTAACTGCACCGACTTACACTGACTGGGCGTCGTATAGGCTTCTGTGGGACGCTGCGGCGCATCGAGAGGCACATGCGATGAGAAAGGTTGACTGAAAGGGTACAGGATTTGTACGGCATTGACGGTATGGTAGATGACACGGGGTGAGGAGAACAATGCCGTAGGGCACTGGGGGATGGATAGAACAATGCACTGGGCGGAGGAAGTACGATGGCGTGGGACAGGAAGTACGACGTCGAATAGATAAGGACGGCACCGGATGAGTAGATGAATAGCAGAAGATGGGGGGAGCATGGTCCTGCAAGCGGATGAATGGCCGCGAACAGTGCATGAACGGCCGCGAACAGGGGATGAATGGCTGCGGGCGGACAATCGCATGGCAGCTGGGGAGAGCATTCATGAACCCGGAGAGTAGTGAGTGCCATGGGATCGATAGAGCTGATATGAACGCTGCGGGGTCAGTCGGACGCAGGCAGAGCTCCCCGATGGGCTAGGTTCCCCTATACAGTCACGCACATGGGGACGCACTCGCACATACGAGGACGCACTCACATACATACGGGGCCACACCCTCACATACGGGGACGCACTCGGTGCGAGATGGTGGAGATGGGAGGGAGGGAGCATACATACAGTGGGATAGATGACGGCATGCACGAAAGGTCGAGAGGAGCTCGGACGAATTCACGTAGGATGAGATGGGACTAGCATTACGGCAGCGGTGTCTGATGACATAGACAAGTGCATGGTCGGTGGCGCGATGGGCTGGTGGAGGCTTGATGCTAGAACGACGAGCTTGATGCTAGAACGACGAGCTTGATCCTAGAACGACGAGCTTGATCCAAGGACGCTAGGGCTCGGTGTGCTAGAACGATAGAGCTTGATCTCTGAAGGACAGAGCCTGATCCAAGGACGATAGACCTTGATGCTCGGTAGCCAAACCCTCCCCTAGTACGCCAAAGCCTGATTAGAACGACCAGCCCTGACAAGAAGCTCTCAAATCCTTCCGATGTGCGCCACCTCCATTGTTCGACCGAAGCGGCATGTATGTAGGATGCAAAGGATAGCGAGGCCTAGTTGTCGTTGGTACTGTATCAAAAGTAGCAAGATATTCAAAAGGCATTAGCGACGCCCGACTCGACCCTGAGAAACGTCCACTCGACCACGTGTATTCGCGTCGACGACGATGACGGTACCGAGAGCGCGTCGGCACCGCAAAGTCTCATCCGCGTGCAGACGTGGGGGCAGGTGATCGTCGTTGAGGAGCGCGAACGACGACGAGCCAGACGCTCCCGCGACGACGTGTAAGACAAAACGGTCCCGCGACGAGAGAAAGCAGATGGGTCCTGCTATGGGAAACGCACCGTTTCCCCTTTGAAACCGTTCGTCCGATGCGGTTTCAAAGGAAGCAAACCATGTCCGGGCATGCCGAGAAAGGGCCCGCGTCATACCGGTTTGGGAATATGTCAGATAGGTAGTGCTTCGCGCGGAAGGCTGAGACAAGGTAAGACAAGGGCAGCTTATATATCGCAGTGCTCATGCGCACGCCTTTGCCCCTCTCTTCCCCCCCTCACACACATATATCCCTCCACATCTGTTATAATAAGTATCTTTTGACTGTAAGGAGCGTAGAATACATTGCTTGTGCGTTATCTCGTCAGTCTACCAAGTATAGACTCTATGTAAGTGCATTCCCCTCCTCTATATCCCTATTTTTGTGTGGAAATGATCAAGAAATTCTCCAGCCAGTATGTTGTGGTGCTACGGCAGTGGTTTGAGGACTTAAGATAAGATAGTGGGCCCTGCAGCCTTGATCTCGCGCGACAAGTTTGCAATGTGGCTGAAATGAACTTTTCATTTGAGCTCGTTTACGACTTTTGTATGGAAGGTGACAACTGCTATACTCTTTACATGATGAGGCGTGAGCTAGCATCGACGTCGTTATGCTCGATCGACACGCACGACTGCCAAGGTCAAGTGATGAGGCGGAGAAGTTGGATCGATGACTGCGCGCAAGCGCGGGTCATCGTATCCAACCTTCGTAGCCACATCGCGCGACCGAGGCAGGCGAAGGGGAAGATCGAGCAGGCCGTCGTCGATGCGTGGCGAGCGCTTGCGGGGGGAATACACATGATCGTCGCGGTAGCGCGAGGGAAGGGGGTGTGGGGGAAACCGTCGGTTTCCACCACTGCAAAGCAACTAAATGATCGGCAAGAGGGAAGGGGGTGTGGGGGAGACCGTAGGTTTCCCCCACTGCGCGTTTCCCACATGATCGTCGCGGAGCGCAAGGGAAGGGGGTCTGGGGGAAAACGTAGGTTTCCCCCAGCCGCCGGAGACCTGACTGGGGACCCAGCAGAGCGATGTATAGGGGTCGATATCCGTGATCAATGTCGAGAAAGGGCGGTAGAGAGAGGGTAGGTAAAGGGGAATACCAGCATCGACAGGGACCCTGCGCATGAGGGGTCAGCGGGAGCGAGCAGGCGAGCGGCGTATTGCCACGCACCGATGATGTTCATGCAGACGAATCACGTCCTCCGCTCTTCTAGGAGTATGCCAGAGGGATATTGGAACCGATTTGAGGAATTGGAACCGATTTGAGGGGCGGGGTGGTCGTGGGCGTCGTGAACGATGATGAGGGGAGGAAGAAAGAGAATAAAGGGGAAGGGGCGGGACGATGAGCGCGTCAATTGATTCCGCGAGACAAACCGGCCCGCCCGGATGAACCGGACGAACGGGGCGAACGATCGGGGCGAAGCGATCA